>JAQQSV010013162.1:0-12593 GCA_028646515.1 Pseudochirops corinnae | reverse complement strand
CCAGTGACCTTAATTCAGCTGGATGTATTTTTCAAATTGAGCTACATCCCTCTATATATCATTAATTTGCTCAATAAGAGTTCTACAAAAACACATTTCCAATTTACCTTGCACAGAAGATCATTCATAACTACAGGTAAAGGTGTATATACCTGGTTTTCTGAATAGCAGGAGTAACAACATATTACATAACATTTTACACAATTTTTTCATCTTTCAGTTTCAACCCAATTCAGATTAAAACTGACAGCATTTCTGGCTCTCACTCCATTTTTTGTTTTTTTTGTTTTGTTTTTTTTTTTTACAATATACGGGGATTTTGCAATTTAGATACCATAATAACACAATGACATTATAACATTAATTGCATTTCCAAAATGAGTGGAGGCTTTTCTCTTCCAGCACTGCCTTTCTTATCTGATCTGGTTTGAGGCTTCAGCTGGCCAGATCAAAGATTATAAAGTCACCTTATTTTCCAAATTACAGTTATTTCAGAAAATATTACAGCACTCAGGTCAGAGTGTCCCACTCCTCATTTTCCACTCCTTTAAACAACATAGTTCCTAATTCTAACAACATTTAAACAAACAGACAAATAAAAATTGCCTTTGTTACAACATAGATAATACCCATTCCTGCTCACATTTTAGATACCAGCTTACAATCTGCTGTGCTAATCATTTTAACTGCTTCTTTTGGTTCTAGTGACAACTACAAAAATCTTTAAATTCTAATTTCTTGAGTCCAAAACATTACATACTTCACCTATATCCAAATTAACATATATAACTTTAGGTGAAAGCATTTCCAAACTCCTTTACACAGGAATTAAATTATAACTTTATAAGTTTAAACTACTGTATGCATTTTCATAATAGCCAAAAGCTCAAATGATCAATCTGAACATTGTTTACATTTATACCCAAATATAATGGTCACACATTTTACCAAATAAATCCAACTGCCAATCTATTCCCCAGAAATATCTTTATGGCCTTTCAGCATGTATGATCTTCAGTTCACCTTAGACTAACTGGGTGGGTTATTGTTTAACTTCTCTCTCAAGCATGGGGCCTTGGGAATTTTAATGATTATCTGAACTTTTTGAACTAAATTCCAATAGACATTATCCCTAATGACTTCCCATGTCTTGGTTTGTTGGTTTTGAAGTCAGGCTGTGTTGCAATGGAACCCTAGGCACTTTTCCTTTGGATCTCCTCTCCAAATTTCCCTTCTACCAGCCTCCTAGCAACATCTTACCACTGTCCCAGCGTCCCACAACAGAGGGAAGAAGACACATGTGACTGACCCAGCATAAGGGCGTCCCCTTACACGAGGGTCCACAGTCCGACTGACTGCCCAGAAGTCAGTGGAGCTTGAGACACCTCTGGCAGTGTCTGGGCATTCCAGGGGTCTCTCACTGCTAGGGAGACAGTAGGGGCAGAAAGGTCTGGGGAAGAGAACAAAGAAAAAGGTGCTTACCTGTTATCCCAGTGGCTAGGAGAAGATCAGAGCTCCTTAGTCAAAGGGAGCTTTATTAATGAAAAGCATGCGGACGGGATACTTAGCAAGGATGATATAATTTTAGGATTTCGGCACATAAGAGCTTTCAAAACATTTTTCTCACAGTAAGGGAGATCAGAGTAACATAATGAGAATACAAAACAATAAGCTGTAGCAGTTCCTGTGCAAGGTCTGCAGAAGCTGTCTGCATCTGATGTCATCTCTTCACTCAGGAGCAGGGATATTCACAAAGTCAGACCTGCCAGGGAGCTCACAGAAACATGATTTAATACCAAAGGCACTTAGAAATAGTTCAGTTTCCTAGCCATGCAGGGCTAGACACAAACATTACAATAAAGTTTCACAAACAGTTAACAACATTGCATCATAAAATCCAAACTTTTAATCTTATTACTAAACATGCTCAAGTTTTGAGTCTCCATGATAGAGAAATTTTTGAAAGTCAATCTCATACACATATAGTTTTTAGAAGAATCAATTTGAACACAACTGTTGCTTTACTCAAAAATTTTAGAATCAAGTTACAAATCTTTTCTGCTTTCTAAAAATACTTCCTCACACACTTTCAATGTACTTAAACCTTTCTGAAACCGATATCCACTATCTGGGGCTTGGATAAAAACCCTCATTTGTCCCCAAACTTTCTTATCCAGTTTATTCAGCATTTGCTTACATTTGTTAACCTCAGAACAAGATGGTCCAAATCTTTTATTGGCTACTTGCTTTGATCATTGAAACTTGCTATAGAAGGGGTAGGCAGGGACATATGACATTCCAAATATGACAGGATAAAACATCCTTGACTGTTTAAATTCAGGTAAAGTCACAGATTTCCATCCATGCAGTATTTGGTGCCACCTCACAGCTAAACTCAGAAATGGGTGGGAAAACATTCCTTTTCAAGTAATTTCACGGGTACACAGCCAGAAGAGGTTCCATCATAGGTGAGGCTAGAACTGCCTCTTCAGCCTTTACCAGATATGGACTTCCACCAGTATTTCATAGGATCACATCCTCTTTGAGTAGCTTTGTGGCATTTGATACAGGCACTATACCCAAATTTAAACTCCAAACAAAATTTTGTTATGGTCCCAGATGCCTTTTACCTCCAACAGCAAGCTTCACTAACCACAGCTCAGCACCAGCTTTAGCTGCAATAAGCAAAGAGAATTTTTCCAGGTCTCACAAATGTAAGGAATTCCATTTACTTGTCACTCCTTCCCTCCCGGAATGACCTCCTTTCTTTCTACTCACAGCACCCATTAACAACTTCAAGTTTGAGCATTAAAACCGTTACCCAAATGACTTAGTTCCCAGTTCCACAAGTGAAGCACAATACTCTCAAACATTGCAAAAGAAATCACAGATAATGCCGGTTCAAACTTTGAAATAAAACCCAATTGATTACCAGTCTGATAACTTTAAAATTCCACATCAAGTTACACAGACATAAAGTTTAAATAGCCGGGGCTTTTTTTTTTTCCTCTCCCACATCCAGGGGCCCAGGGCTATTGTGGGCGGGGCCCTCAAGGGAATAGACCAATCAGGGGCTTCAGGAGATGGAAAGCTCTGCCCCAGGTAAGAGAAGGACAGAGAAAGGGATTCTGGGAGTTGTAGTCCGTATCTATGGGAAACAAAGCAACCTCCCCTTCCCAGCCTTCTAAGTAAACCTGCCCACCTAAAGTGGTGCATGAGTATGGGGGAGACCCCGAGGTTGGAGCGGTGGACAAGCTGCAAAGCCTGCGCGTTAGTCGTGCAATTTCCTGCTGCAATAGGGCTCACTCTGTTTCAATTTGCCCTGTATCACTGTACAGGGGCAGGGTCGGATATAGGCGCACGGGTATCATCCCTTTGGCTCAAGCTGGGGTGCCTGTCTAGCAAGTGGCTACAAGTTGCTAAGGCATGCAGGGCACACCTGTGAGGGCGGCTTTCACTATGGCAAACAACATAAAATCCTTCTTTCTAGTCAAAGACTTCACCATTCTCCAGTGATCAGGAGGAGTGTTGCTGATGGCCTTTTCTTGCCTTCTCTTTTTTTCTCTCCTGGGATAGCTGCCAATGAGCAGTGTTTTCCAAGAAAAGCATGGAGCAGGGGCCAGTCAGGCCAAGAGAAGTGAGGGCCCTGGATAACCCACAGACTAGTCAAGGTCTTGTCCTTGAGGCAGATCTCATCAATCTGGCCTTTGAGAAAAATCTGTCCCATCTCACCCTATTTTCTTTCCTGACACAACCATACTAATATAACTAGTACAGTGGAAAAAGGACTGACTGGGGTCAGAGGACCTGGGTTCATATGACCTCTGATGCTTAGCTCTTGCATGACTTTGATCTCACATGGCCTGTGTTTCCTTATCAGTAAATTAAAAATACTCAACTATGTGGTTGCTGACATCTCACCCAGCTCTAAGTCTATGGTCCTACGAATCCCAGAATCGCAAAGCTCAAAGGCTCCTCAGAAGCTAACTCATCCCTTTTACAACATGTTTGATAAATTAAAAGACTCAGAGGATGCCAGCCAGGGAAAACCTCAAATGCTGAATTTTACTGCAATTCAAACAATTGAGCAACAACAAAAACAAACAAACTCTGATCCTTAGAACATGAGATCATAAACATAGAAGACAGAAACAATTTCCAACAGAAATGGGAAGCCAAGACTGGCCTCTTCCCCTTGTGAGTCAAAAATAGGAAGGAAAAAGGACCTCCACTGATCTGAGGGGTCTGAGAAGTTGAGGAAAGTCAAAAAGACAGGTGGAGACCTCTGGCAGAAAAGTTTTTAGTTCAGCATTCATTTCCTGAGGCTACAACTCCTTGCAAAGAACAAAGAGGCTAAGTTATAGCCATGGTTGTGATTTATTTCCACTCCCAACAAAAACTGCCTTATACTGAAACTGAAAACAGGTATGTAGCTGACTTACAAAAACAGGGATCACAGAAAATGGCTGAGTCCAACTGTCCCTGACAATAAGCCGCTCTAGCCTCTCTGCTCCCATTCTAGAACAATCTCTTCCTTTCTCCAGAGTTTGAGGGGTAGGAAGATCATGTCCTGCGAGCTGAACTCTGCCTGCCCCAGGAACACCAGACATCTGTGAAAGCAGGCGCCCTGTGGGCTTCTCATGCTTTCCCATGCCCTATACTCAGTGAATGGTGTTTGACTTCAAGTTGGGAGTTAACAGATGGAGTTTTAATACGCCCTTTTGAGATGATGGCAGAACCTAGGTGGGTATGTTAAAACTGAACTGGTGCAATGGCTAAATAAAATAAAGAACATATTTACATCCCAATGAATAAGTTTTAAAAAAAACAACTAAGGCTTCAACTTGCTAAACAAGTTTTCCCTTGCTTACTGGTCTGAATATCTAATCTGGCAACACAGAGAAATTTACCATAAGACAATCTGATTTAGTACTACTAATCTCCATTGAGATTTCTCCCATATACTTCCAAATAAACAAAGTAAATATGAGAACCACTCCCCACAAAACCAGCTAAAGAAGGGACTCCTGGCCATAAAAGTTTCACGGCCTCCCTAGGGATGGAAGCTGGGAAAATCCTTCCACTCTGTAGACTGTAGAGGGATGGCTAGCCAGACCTATCAGGAAATCTAAAGAGAAGATATCTATCCTACCCCACCAACCCCAAGTTCCTGAATAAGTGGAGCTAAACTGCTCAGGGCTGTTGCCTAAGGAGGGTATGTCTTTGAACTTGACGACTTTGCCTGACTTCATTCATAATCCTGTTTGCCTCTGTTTGTCTGTAAAGTGAGCTGGAGAAGGAAATGGCAAACCACTCTGATGGTGTGCTTGGGTGCCTGTGCTTGAACCACAGTTTGTAAAATCACATTTCTCCCTAGCCTCAAATCTCCCTAGCCCCAAAACACTGTCTCAGGCATTTCTCCCTAGCTCAAGGGCAGGATGCCCTAACAAAATACTTCTGTCTCTTCCTGTTACAGTAGTCAGCTCCATCTACAGAATTTAGTAGTTTGACCCAACTGTGTACTGGCTGAAGCAGCTGTATATGGATATCTATCTATCACATATATCTCAGATTAAGTCATGTGTATACTCCTTAGCTCATTATATACATCCTGGATCCCTTGTTAGCTTGGGGCATATGTATACTCCCAACATCCAACCTGTCAAACAGGACATTGATGGGTAACAGACTGGGCACTTCTCTGTCAGTCCTGACTGTTAGTTGACTTAGTGATGTTTCAAGCCTAAAAACACACTTCCATGCAGCTCTTTGGGCTATTTCCCAGTGAACTATGGGCAATAGGCTTGCACAGTTGATGTTAAAAGTGCATGTCCCTTTAAGCACTGACCACTCCTTAACTCCTCCCTAATCCCACCCTTACTCACCTAGTTAGCATAATTGGCACAGGTTATACTATGGATTATTCTATAAAATTATACCTATAACTCCTTTAAGGTTGCAGGTTCCCTAAGACCTCCTGCCCACTGTAAAGCATAACAATAAACTTTTACCAACTTGACTCAGAATGCCTGAGCCTGAGAATTCATTCCAGACTGCCCACCCAGGGACTCTTGTCATTGGGGTCCCTGAAACACCTATACTTATCCCTTGTCAACTCCAGTATCTCTGCCAAGAAAACCCAAAATGAAGTTAAAAATGGCTAGACATGACTGAAACAAACAGCCAATAACCACTGCACCTACCCATCATACATTTGAGAATTATTCCCCAGTCATTCCCAGTAAATGTTTGAGTAACTGTTGAGTTGTGAATTTCTTCCTCTTTTACCTTTCTCAACTCTCCTACGGAGGAAGGAAACACTTTAACCTAGAGAACTCCAGTAGGTCCTAATGTCCAGCTAGAGAACACTGGTGAGTTTTTTGTAGCATTTGGCAAACTAAGGAGACTACACTAAGGCTCTCTCAAGGATATGGCCCTGTCGAGGCAGTGGAAAGGTCTATGTCTCCAAAGGTATAAATTCCTGGAGTTAATGGACACCATAGTAAGAGATAAGATATGTGTAGTGGACATGGCTCCTTTGGAGTGAGAGGCTAGCAGTCCTGGGCAGAGCATCTAATTCACTCACCTCCAGGGTTAGAAAGGTATCCAAAGGGGAAGGTCCAGCCTTCAGGGTACCCCAGAAGAAGGCAGGAAATGAGACTTCATATTGAATTGGATTCCACAGGATGGACTAGAGCCTATGAGAAAAACTGGGAAGTAAGGAAGAGGGAACACTGGTTCCATGTGTAGTTCCAAATATGGTCTTAACTCTGGAGTCAAGTTCTTCTTCCCTCCATGGTATCAGCTTCCCAGCTATAACACGATTACAACAGTGAAACACAGTATGGTGTAATGAGGGGGAAAACCAGCCTAGAAATCAAGAAACATCCCAAGTTTGCCACTAACCAGTTATGTGATTTTAATCAAGTCACTGAGCTTCTCTGGATCTCAGTCCCCTCTACAATGAGTGGAGAGCTCTATGGTCTCTTCATGGTGTAAATGTCTGATCTTAGAATCACTCACGCTTAACTAGGAGACAAGAACCCACCTTTGAAAGAAGCTCACTTTTATCTCCAAACTGTAGATTTTGAACTTCCTCAGGGATGAATAGTTCAGATAGACATCACCAATTAATCCTGTAAGAAAGAGGCAGGGAGGTAAGGGGGCATTTTCAAAGGTTAGTGCAAGTTCACATGCTCAGGTTAAAGGAATATAGAGGTGGATACTGGCTGTAGGAGGTAGTTTCATTTTCACAGACTATCATGGAAGGAAGGAAGGTTTCTGAAAGCATTACATGTGTATGTTCTCTTCTCTTTCCAGAGAAATTCCTGCCCATTATCTAATCTTATCCAGAAATCCCAGAGGAGGCTTCTGGGTCCAATCAAATCTGACCAAGCCAAAATATTAGAAAGAAGTAAGAGTGACCCTGGAAAAGACCATGAAGACCTGGATAATTTCTGATTCTGTAATTGGGAAGGATTTTTAGGGATGGTCAGAAACTTTAGGTCCTTACAGGGGTTCTTACCCTGGGGTCCATGAACTTTTTTTTTTTTTAGATTTTGTTAATTATGTTTCAAGATAATTTTTCCCTTTGTATCTTATTTACTTTATTTTGTGCATTTAAAGATATTGTTCTCAGGAGTATATGGACTTCATCAAACTGCTAACGGGTGCCCTTGTCTAGGAAATATCAGGGAAGGAGGTAGGATTAAATAAATATGAATTATGCTTGACAGGGCTGGAGAGCACAACACAAGACTAAACTCAGCAAGGGGACTAGATGTTCGACCTTCTCCTCTACCATCATATTCCTCACCTTCTGACACTCTAGGCTACTCTGGTCTTGAGCTCATTCAAGGACTAAAGTCACTTTAAGGAGTGTGTCTGGGAGTCCTAAATACCTAATCATACCAAGCCACCCTATCATCCTCTGGACTAGGAATCATGAAAGAAGAAGATACCACCTAAAGCTGTGAACTGTGTGCAGACATATCACCATGCAGCATGATCGGCCAACCATGCCACATGAACAAATTAGGAAGACTGAGTGAATTGGAACAGTTTAGTTACTGGATTGAGATAAGATATCGTGAGGATTAGCTTCTCACAGTCTAATGGTAAATGTTCAGTAGCTATCTGTTGAATGAATGTTTCCATTGAAGCTCCCAAGAGGTAGACATACAAGACATACAAGAGGTATGTCTAGGTGCATGTGTGGAGGTGGTGGGGCTCACCTCAGTCATTGCTTAGCATCCCCAAAGAACGAAACAATTGGATAAGGATTAAGCCTGGCAAGAAAGGGGCAATAGCAGTTAGTATCAGAAGAGAATTTCAGGAGACAACTGGGGAAGGGGGAAACAGATAGAGCACAATATGAAGGGGATCCTGGAATGGCAGGAAGATACTCTGAGCATTCTCATCAGGGTTCTGGATCCTTGTAACAGAAGAGTCTTCCAGAATGCTGGAAATTTTCACTTTTCTGACAAATCCCAAAAGATATCCCCTGCCTAAAATTATTTCTATCACATATTCTATTTGGCATTCCATCAACTGAAATTTCATTTGTGTTAACTACTGGAAAGGATTAATGGAGAGTAAGTCCATAAATCATTCACACGTTAGTATGTGTTAAGCAGATTACTTTTCTCCTATACCACATGTCTGAGATTGGTATCACTGAGAGAATAGGAATTTTGACAGAAGGAGACATAATTGTGAAGGATGGGATACTTGGAGGAAAGAGACCTGCTCAAAGCACCATAGCAGAGGTTATGGGAAGCCAAATGGTTCCATGAAGTCATTAAATACATGAGATATGAAAAAGAGGAGACATCAGGAGGTGGGAGAGAGAAGTATAATGACCAATCTGCTCCCATATCCCTCTCACTAGGACCACTTGACCTCTACCTGAAGACAACATATATTCCATCTAAGGAATTCTCTTGATTGAACAACCTTAATAACCCAATAAAAAAAAAGTATAAGAAGTCATTTTGGCAAAACTTATTATTAGGAAAGTTTCACTTTTTTAAGAAAAAGGGCTCAAGAGGAGAGATTCAGCTCTATGTACCCTTATCATCTTATCCTAAGGGCCTGGGAGAACGAGACAAAAACTGGGGCAGAGTCTTCAGATCTGATTGTCATGTGAACAGCTCCTCTACTGAAGGCTCCTGGTCTCTTGAACATCCCAGAATGCTACCTGACCTGACTAGAGAAGTTTCCTCTGTCCCATAGGGAGACAAGAGCCTTCATAGAGAATGGTCTTGGGAAAACTGTTCATGGAAAAATTTTGGGCTATACCTAGCTGACTACATACATATAGTCAAAGCTTACTAGAAATACTGCCCAGGAAAAGGTGGACCTCTATGGCTCTGTGTGTTGTAGTCCCACCTAGAGAGCAGGCAAACCTTAATTTTACTGAGCTGTCTCTCTCACTTTATCTACTGGTTTAGGAAGAAAGAGCTCACGTACGTGTTCAGTTTCTTTTTAATAGCAAGGCTTTCAAAAAGTAGCTCTTAGGCCCCAGTCAAAGCCCTGCTCACTTCTGTGCAGCTAGAGCAAACAGAATAAACTTACCTGGAGCAAGAATAACCCATCCCATCTTCTTCCTATCTCTTCAAAGAGTTAACCAACATTCCATCTCCTATTTTTGTGCTTTTGCCCAGGTGTAATGGGATTGGGAATTTGAAGATCTTCTCTGGCCCTTAATAGGTCTAAGGGAATTTGAAGGTCTTCCCTGCCCCTCAATAGGCCAAATGTAATCACATGGAACCTGTGGTGGGAGAAGTTTGCTGAATTGGTAGAACAGGAAAGGTGGAGCCGAGCTGATAGGAAGTTGGGAGTCAGAGCAATTAGTGTGGAGGGAGAGAGAGGATGCAGGCAAGGAGACATCTAGGCTTGTGAATGTTTGTTTGTGGGAAGGCCTGAGCAGGCGGAAGGCTTTGGGATGCTGTTGCTCTCTGCAGTGTTATTGTGTATAGATTTCTCTGTTGCTATGATGAATTCAGTTTTCTGGTGTTGGGATTTGACTTTCTGGTATCTGAATAAATGCTTTGCTTTTGTCTTCTATATGGAGAGGCTGTTATTCATAGTTGGTATATTCATAGTTGCTATAAGTGCTGTGAATATTGCCTTGGTGATACACCAGGTGACAGTGCTCCTTGCAGGGAATATTCTCTACCTTATCCCTCATTTCCTTCAAGACTCAACTCAGGCTCCAAGTCCAATAGAAAATCTTTCCTGATCTCCCCAAGTTAGTGTTCTTTCCCTCCTGAATTTTTTTGTATTTATTTATCTGTTCATATGTTGTATTTTTTCAGTAGAAAGTGAACCTCCTGCTGTGAACTAGTCTAACTATTCTGGAAAACAATTTGCCACTATGTCCCAAAAGCTATTACACTATGTATATCCTTTGACCCAGCAATACCACTCTCCACTAAAGAGATAAAGGAAATAGGGAATGTACATTTATACAAAAATCTTTACAGCTGCTCCTTTTGTAGTGGCAAAGAACTGGAAAATGCAGGGATGCCATCAATTGCTGGGGATGGCTGAGTAAGTTACAGTGTATGAATATGAGGGAATACTCTTGTGCTATAAGAAATAGTGAAAAAGATGGTTGCAGAAAAAGCCTGGGTCCCATCAAATTCTATGAACTGATGCAAAATGAAATGAACAGAACAAGGACAACAATTTATACAATAGCAACAATATTGTAAAGATAAACTTTGAAAGACTTAAGAACTTAAAGCTTAAGGTCTTAAGAATTCTGAACAACAAAATGACCAACCACAGTCCCAAAGAACTCCTAGTGAAACACGCTCTTCACCTCCATAGAGAAAGGTGATGGACTCAAGTGCAGACTGAAATATATTTCATTTATGTTTTATTTTATTTTCTTATTTATGTTTTTACACAAACATTTATTTATGCTTTATTTCTTTTATTGATTTGAATCTTTTCTTGGACATGGTTAATGCAGGAATTTATTTGGTGTGACTATACTCATTTGTAATAGGCTCTGTTTTTCATGCCTTCCCAATGGGTGGGAGCAGAAGAAGAGAATTCAGAACTGAATTGGATTGCACATAATAGGGAGTTAATGAATATCTGCTAACCTGAATTTCGACTTTGCTTGTCCATGATTCTCCTCTCTGTCTCGATCTCACCTTTTTCATCTCCACAGGCTCCTTGCCCTCTGACTTCAAACATTCTCTGATCTCTCCTATCCCCAAAACACAGACAAAACCAAAATCCTTTCCTTGACCCACTACCCTCCCAAGTTCTATAATTCTATCTTTCCCCTCCTTCATTGTTCAAATTCTAAAAAGAGTCATCCTGAACTTTCTCACTTCTCAGTTCTCTGCAATTTAATACCTTCTTCACTCTATGGAAACTGCTTCTCAGATTCCTCCTCTGTAAAATATGGAAAAAGCATTGTGACATAATGGCTGGCCTGGGTTCAAGTCCTCTTTCTGACATATAGTAAATGCTTAAGCATGGAAAAGTAACTTAAATTCTCAGTGCCCAGTCAACTTTCTAAAACAGAGGTGTCAAACTTGCAGCCTGTGAGCAGCACCTAGTACCCACTGGGTGGCTTAAATAGATTGAAATGTAATTGAGAAATGTTTAACAAAGTTAATAAAAATCCAGCACAGATAATGTTAACATGTACTTTTCCAAGTCAACATACAGCGCACAGCAATCTGTGAATTTAACACTGCTGCTCCAAAGCTTTAACTTGCACAAAAGGGAAGATGTGACACAGCAGAAGGAGTTTCCACAGTGGAAGTTAGTCACACCAAGGAAATCACAGATCCAGACTCTCACAAAAGGGGAAAAAAGCCAGGCGGAGCCAAAATGGCAGTGTAGCAGCAGCAATATATGGCAGCTCTCACATAGCCACCCCAAAATACCCATGGAATAGGACTCTGGACCAACCTAGAACTTCAAAAGGCACACAAAGATACTTCCCACTAAAGTCAGCTCGGCTACAAGGAACCATATCAGCACTGCGAACCGAAACCAGCCTGGCCTGAAGCCACAGCTGTGCCCCGGGGGCGGCCGGGTGGGAGGTGCAGAGAAAGCTCTCAAAAGCTCTCAGGTGAGCGGATTAGCACCAGCTTCGAGGAGGGGGAATTAGCACCAGCTGCAAGAGTGGGGATTGTGAAAGAGGGAGATAAGCTCCGGCCCTGAAAGGTCTCCAAAGGCGGAGATTTTGCACCCGCCTCCGCGTTGTAGCTTCCTGCCCTCGGCCTGCAAAAAGCAGGGGGACTGAGCGATTGTTTTCAGGCCAGTGCTCTCGCGTTGAGCGGCCTGGATCCAGATCGTCGTCTTGGGCCTTGGTCTTGGAGTCTTCATTATCCAGTCAGCCGGAAGTCTACGGCAGCCGGGAGGACCCCAGCGATTTGGGACAGAGCTTTCCCTTCTGGAAGCAGAGCCCCACAGAGATTTTAAAAAAAAATTCATGGTCTGAAGAACCATGAGTAAGAATAAGCATAAGAAGCTAAGTAAGAACAGCTCCCAAAACCTAGATTCCTTCTTTCAGGAAAAGAAGGATCATGGGAGAGAGAGGGAGGAGGAGAGCGCAGCCA
>JAQQSV010013161.1:0-12593 GCA_028646515.1 Pseudochirops corinnae | reverse complement strand
CAATGTGAAAGTATTTGCAGATCCTATACATGATTGCACGCCACCATGGTGGGGGGGGGAGGGAGGGGAGAAAATCTGAAACTCAAGTGATTGTGGAACTGAATCTTGTAAATTAAAAGTAAATGAGCAAAGAAATAAATTAATTAATTTAAAAAAAAGAAAAAAGAAAAATGAAAAAAATAAATAAATAACAGGAGAATAATAAAGGAAAACACTGGAATATATCATTATTCTAATCAAAGTCATCAATAATTTTGAATTCAGTGACCTAGAGGTGACATTTCTTTCTATATACAGAGGAAGAAAAAGTGGTGTCAAATAAACCTTGCATTACTTTAAAGCAGGTCAAAAAGATTGAAATATAATTGGAAAATATTTTCCTAAATACATAAGAAATACAATATAATATAGGTGATGTTAATATGTGGTTGTCCAAGTTGCTATATGGTCCATATGAATTCTTGTTATGGTTTTAGTGGTTCTGTTTCTATTTGAGCTTGTCACCAATGGTGTAGAAAATAATTACTATCCGCATATGCTGTCCAATTTGGACAATATGGTGATTTGTTTTACTCTTTTTTGTTAGAATTAGGTGTGTTGCTGTTGAGGGCTCTTTGAGAAGAGGAAATGTGGCAGATATTATTAGAAAGTGACAAAGATGTAAAAACATTAAGACAATAGTTATTTTAAAAATAATGCTCGATTTCCCATGGTTCTTATCATAAACTTAGTGACATAGTAACACCTCTTTCTTATGCCATCTTTGGCTTATGAATAGATGGATGGATGAATTAAGGAATGAATTAATTAATTAATGACTTTTGTTTTTGTCCTTATTTATGATTCTGTTAATATAAGGAGTTCCCATTATACCTCATTTTCCTATGGCAAATTTGTTGTTGTTGTTCAGTCATTTTAGTCATGTCCAACACTTTGTGACCCCATTTTAGGTTTTCTTGGAGGAGATCCTGGAATGATTTGCCATTTCCTTCTCCAGCTCATTTTACAAATGAAGAAACAGAAGCAAATAGGGAAAAGTGACTTGTCCAGGGTACATAGCTTAAGTATCTGAGGCCAGATGTGAACTCAGAAAGATAGGTCTTCCTTACTTGAAGTCTAGCACTCTATCCACTGCACCACCTAGCAGCCCAGTATTATAAATTAGCAACACATTTATAAGTGTTTTTCTTTTTGTCTTAGGTGTCTGGGGGAGTAAGAGGTAGAATAAACTTCCTTTGAACACAAAGTTAATCTGTATGAGAGGCTAGACCTCCACTGAGACTTCCTTTCACTATAGCAAATAATGTTATCACAAAATAGTAGCGTAGAATAAGTGACAAGTAGAAGGTCATCAATAATTGTTGAGTTACGGATTGACTGATTATTCAAGCCAAAAACAATCCCCTATTCGTACAAAGTTGGGTGCACGCACACACACTCATACACACACACACACACACACACAGACACACACACATACACCAAAGGATCACAGATTTCAAGTTGGAATGGACCTTAGAGGCCATGTACTTGCAACTCCCTCATATCTTATGTGAGTTCTGAAAAGAGCAATTGACTTGCCAAAGTTCACACATATAGTACATGATAGTGGCAAATTCTGTCCTGTAGTCCTGTTTTTGCAACTCAGAAATGAATGTTCTTTAGCAGTCCCACACCGCTAAAATAGCTTTTGTTCTGGGTGACTTCTGAACCCTGTTTTACCTCTCCTATTGGTCTTTAGAGATCATTTTAGACTGAAGATATTTATTGGTGAAATACCTAGAGCTTTTGAATTTTCTATCACAAAAATTTGACATGTTTCTGTAATAGCATTTAGGTGATAAAATTCAGTAATTCTAATTCTTATCTCATTCATTTGGGATTTTCCAGGCAAAAAACAATATCACAGCTCCGTGTTTTAAAATGTGCAACTTTTAAGTTGTTGAATGATGAATGGTATGTCTCATATTTTTCATTTAAAAAATTGCAGAATTATAGAATTTTATATATGTGTGTGTGTGTGTAGACATATAAATACATGTATATACATATATATATATATTCACCCACATATTCTTTCTATTCTCTCTAGAGACACATGTGTGAATATATGTATATGTACAGATACAGATGTGTGTGCATATATTTGTATACACACAGATATATAGATATGTGTACGTATATATGTGTATGTATATATACACACAGACACATACACAGAGACAGAGAGAGAGAGAAAGGATCATAAAACATAATCATAAGTGCACATGGAAAGCAATGAGGTTGATACAAATTATTAGCTTAATGTGTAATAACCTTTATGCCAATATATATCTATATATCTATTTAAATGAAGAGCATATATATGGTAGATATATTATTGACTGCACAAATACTCCTTTTCTTTTGGTGACTTTGTCACTTAGCATGTAGCTATGCCTACTGCAGCCATATACATAAAGCCACTCACCAAATAAATTAGTTTGTGTTTATCTAAGATAGATTAAAAAGTAAATCAAATTTAAAAAAAAAGGAAAGAAGGAAAAAGGGAGGAAGAAGAAAGGAGTGAAGAAAAGACAGGAAGAAGAGAAGGATATAAGGAGGGAGAGAAAGATAGTTTTTATGACTTTGTCTTTTTATCTTTCATCTCTAGGCTTCAACTTTAATGTAAAAATAGCTTATTTTAAACATTATTCCCTTCACTTTCTAAGTAATCCATAAACATTCTTTATCAACACTTTTTATAATTTAATGAGGAATCAAACTCAAATTCATTGGATTACGATTTATTGTGAAATAATTAACTCCCTCTGGGACTACTTCTAAACTCCCACTCACTTTACTGAACTGAATCCCCAGAGGGTAGATGACAACTTCTCCTTTCAGGGTACTTATGTTAACTCTGATGTCCAGGAAGTCACTTTATAATGCCATTTATAATGGAGAACCACCAGTGTCCTCCCCAGTGATGTCTAGTCTATACCAAGTGGCCAGCTCTAGTTTATTTACTTTTATTTATGTGCATTTATTAAGATTGTATATTAAGAAAGTTAGTAGCAAAAATCGCTCCCCCAAAAAAGAAAAATCACTGGCATAATTATTATGAGACATAAACATTTCAGTAGAAAATAGAACAAATGAACTCCGTCTTAAAGGATCTATAACTCACAGTTTCTTTTTTCTGGAAGTCTTTCTCTCCCTTTGTGGGATCGTAATAAAGTTTTCCTTAGCTGGGTTTTTACACATGCACACACAGAGAGTGAGTGCTATATATACATACATATACATGTATATATGTGCATGTATGTGTATCTTGGTATATAGATACACACACATATATGTGTATATGTATATATTGTCAAGGTATTAGAAGACACCTTGTTTTCCAGAGGTAAAGCCCAGCAAGCAAGCTGTACCCTGTGTTTGGCATAACAATAATCCTTTATGCTCACCCTGTGAATGATCTCACTCTCTGACAAAGTCACGTGATTGTTACATCGCTTTGACCATCACCAGGTGTTCTCTGAGCTCAGACAAGTTCTGGTCATAAAGTCCTACTATGAATCAATATTGTTACATTGTTGCTGCTACACTTCATTGTCAGGGTTACAGCTCACTGTACAACCATTGATAAAACTATTGGGATCTCCCCACACTACTTCAGGTCCCCGCACTAAGAGTGGACCCCCTCAGCACATGTGTTCAGATCTGTCTTTGCTTGTAAGCTGTTTCCCTCGCTGTGAAATCAAACTTCCCTTTGATTCCTGACTCTTCTATCTCTGTTCTGCTGTCTTTGGCCCCAGTCATCTGTTGTTAAGAGGTTTGGTCCAGTTGACAATGTACATACACACACACACACACACATGCATGCACATACACACGCACACACACACACACATACACACACACAAACTCAACCTCAATGTTAATGATTCTTGTATCTTTCTTAAGTTGTCCTTCCTTATATCTAGCTTGTTCCATCACCCCAGATGCTGCTCTTTTGCGACCACTCAATGTTTGATATAAACTTCACACATTGTTTGACTTTTTGATCTTTGTTAGGTACCCCACTGCTCAAAACAAGGATGGAAATGGAGATATCAGGAAACATTTTTTCTCAATCCTCAACCCTCAAGATCTTCCTATCAAATGTTTGACTGAAACTTTTCTACTGTGCAAGAGGCTTGCTATTGGAATAATGAATTCTGAACTAGCATGCTGTTTTTATCCACATCACACAGGGTTTGATTGAGGCTCTTTAAATAGTTCAATTGTCCTTAGTATGCAGTATCATCAAATCATCCAAAGGATTTGACTCTAACTTCCTGTGCTTTGACTACACTTGTGTGATTGGTTAATTCAATAGACTGTCTAGGAATTGTTCACACCAATTTTACACCTTTGATTGTGATTACAGATTGATTTGTAATTCAGTCAAGGTACATTCTCACATGAAAAAGATGGAATGTGAGGCATAGAACATCTTGCTAATTATTAATTGGGATGGAGGGGGGTGTCATTGAATGAGTCATTCATTACTTTGAGAAATCCAAGAAGTCAGAAGTTTCTCTGTTCACTTGTAATGGGGTGAACTCCCACCTTTACTTACACATAATGACAAAAGACAAGATGATATGGTAGGCAGAAAACTTGCCTTAGGAGAGTTTTCATTCTAGGAGAGTGGCATTCCAGTCCTCCATCTGACACATAGTGATTGCATATTAATAAGTATGGGGCTTACATAGTAAATTCTCTCAGCAACATTCTAAAACCATTTTTTATATATTGATTATAGTGGAAGATTCCTTTCAGCTATGTTTTGAACTAAATGCCTACTGAGATCACATTCATCTCTCAAGTTCTATGATTTGGTGACTATAAATATCCGATGAGTTGTTGATATGTCTGGTATAGCTTAAGGATTAGAGTAGAAGGAGAATATTGGCAGCAGCACATTTCAATACTTCCCTTGTTATTACCTTCTGTTAATTCTGTCATACTTCGCTAATGTACAGATGCATTAGCAATTAACACGAATTTATGTCATTTAGCTAACAGTCTCCTCTCCTTTATCAAGCCCATTAAAGATTCCTAACCCTGTGATTCTATGGTTTCTGTTCTAGTTGGGAAGACTCAGCTTTGTGAGTTCAAATCTGGCTTCAGACACTTACTAGCTATGTGACCTTGACCAAGTCACTTAACACTATTTGCCTTAGCTCCTCATCTATAAAATGAACTGGAGGAAAATAAATGGCAAACTACTTTGGTATCATTGCTAAGAAAACCTCAAATGGGGTCTTGTAGAGTTGGCCATGACAAAAAATGACTGAAAAACCTCAACATATTTTGCCGTTCCTCTTTGTTGATGGGATTCTGATTATGGTAGCATTTTCTAGTAAATCTATTTTCTATACATAACATAATTCTCTACTCCCTGGACTCTTTTTACTTTTATTCAATTTGTTGCTATCACAAATTACATACAATATACTGATAAACTTATGAATAATACAGAATAGAGAGGAACACATCTTCATTTTCAAGAACTTCAGTTATAAGTAATGAACTACCAAATGACACCTGAAATTATGAACTGATATCCATTTTAATATCTTTTCACCTGCTAGCCCCCATTTTAAATCTACTTGCTTATAAACGTGTTCACTGCTGAGAATAAATATATTTTTTCACAAGAGATCTCAGATTCAGAACTTCAGCTGTCATGCAAAATATATTTCTACAAAGGGAATGGATTTGGGGGAAAATCTAAATTCTTTCTGAGGAACTCCATTTTGTCACATGCAATGCCTTATTCTGTCAAGAAAATAGGTTCGATGAAGTGCTATAAACCCCTTTTGCAAGAAGATTCATTTAGTCAAAAACTTTAATCTATCCTAGTGACAAAATTCTCTCTTTAGTTTACTGCTTTAAAATTGGGTTCTCTAACTTTCACACATTTTTGCAAAGAATAGAAGATGGTTGCTTCTCTTTATAGGGATCTCACATTATAAAAAGAATAGTCAGTAGAGAAAGAGTGATAGAGTTGCAGATTAGAAATCAATTGGTATTGAGAAATGGAGCAGATATCTGTTTTTCCCAGTGGAGGAATTTATCTGATCTTGTTAAAATTTACTTTGCTATACAGTAAGCCTTCTGAAGGGTTATATTATGTGTAGAGTTCTATTAGATGCCTACAATACAAATTGTGTGAGAATAATAACAAGCAATTGCTGCTTCATGTGACTTGTTAAGAATATTCTTGGGAGAGCAACTAGGTGGTGCAGTGAATAGAGCACTTGCTCTGGAGTTAGGAAGATATGAGTTCAAATCTGGCCTCAGACACTCAACAATTACTAGCTGTGTGACCTTGGGCAAGTCACTTAACCCCAATTGCCCTGACTTCCTCCATCCAAAAAGACCAAAAAAAAATACTTTGAGTTAAAAATAATTTAAACATCAATAAACAGAAGTCTCATTAAAAAAAAATACTCTTGTTAAAGTTCAATGTCTGTTCATAACTACCTTGTTGCTTTGGTAGTTTCACTAGCTATCACGTGAGCATCATAACACTTTTGGTACTCATTTCACAGAATTTTGGAGAATAAAAACCTTTTTACAATGTGCTAGAGAAAAATAAGTTTATGCTTTGTTGTCATTTCACTTGCTTAAAATATACACTTGTAACAGTAATGGAATTTGAATTTGGCTTCAGTGTTAAGACTCAAAGCTTATGAATCCCACAGTGGGATGGCCTTATTGATGTGGTGAGAGAGGACTGAACAGGGAGGAGCTGGTGCCATGCATAGGGAAAAGCCTAAGCTGAGAGAGGCAGAACTTTTGGGAGCAGCATTGTGGAGGCAGAGAGAGAGAAAGAGAAATGATGGGAAAGAGAATGCTGAGAGAGAGAGAGATTTGCTGGGATTTAGAGTTGCTGAGAGAAAGAGAGAGGGACAGAGAGACAGAGACAGAGAGAACTGACAGCTGGAGCTGCTCAGGACTTCTGAGGGCCAGCCAGAGTTGCCCAGGACTTTTGAGGGACACCTGGAACTGTAGAGAACTGAGGAGGCATGACTGTGGTGCTGGTATTTTGTCTGTCTGTTTTGATGTTACTTTGTCAGATTCATTTGTTGATAGAGACCCCAGACCTTGTTGTTGAGTCTAGGTTGATTTCACAGGAAGAAAGTGAACTGATGAGGACACCGGCAATGTTATTGTATGTTATTGTGGCTTTGTTAAGCTTTGTCTTCCCAGTAACAGAAACTGTGGGAAGGGTAACCATGGAAGCTGAGAATCTGCCTTGGGACAAGATAAAAAGACCTCTCCTTGGGTACGTAATACTGACTGATGATATTGTAAGCTAGTTGTGACCTAGGGGTGGATGGCCTTTGTGCTTTGTGATTGACTAAATGAATGTACTTTGTTTAAGAAGAAAGACTTTGTGATTGAAGAGATCAAAGTGATGTGACCTAGGGGTGGACTTTGTGATTGACTAAATGAATGCTCCTTGTTTAAAAGAGAACTTTAACCTTTGTACTTTGTGTTTAATTGAGGCCTTACTAAATGAATGAGTTACTAAATGAATATACTTTGTTTAAAACTACATGACCACTTTGGTGATAACTATGTGGCCATTTTAGTGTTAAGTTGTTCAGCTGTGACATGGTGAATGCTGTATTTTGATTTTCTGTGAATGATTTGCCCTAATTTGTTACTGAATAAATGGAGAGTTCACTATGCTTGTAAACAGAACCTTGAAGGTTATTCACCGTAGCAGTCCTCTGGGAAGCTGCTTGTGCTTGGCATTATAGCACTTCAATGATTTCCAAATATATTCAGGATATTATCGCAGCAACCACACTGGCATACCCAGGATGGTTGCTAGCACCAGTTCTTAGACCTGCTTTACTAGGAAATATAGCTGTTTAAGGAGTCAACAATCTTTTAAAATTACATTTACTAGCTCAATGGAAAAGTCAGCACCTTGAACTTCAGAAAAAATACAAACAGAGAAAATACAAGCAGAGAAATAAAGACCAACAGACAGGACTCTGACTACCTCTATCAAAACAATATTCCTATAAGCTTTACATTCATCCCTGGATTGCGAGAGTTTTTACATACATCTGAGCAGTTGGGAAGCTCTGAACATATGGCCACTCAGAATCTTTACCAGGGAGTCTTAAGATCCTTTTCATAAGTGAGCCTCCAAAGCAAAATAGCAAATCAGAGTACACACACACACACACACACACACACACACACACACACATACACACACACTTCTCAGAGCCAGAATGCATCACAACCCTCATTACTCAGTGCCTAATTAGAAATTAGCAAAATGTGTGAAAGCCTTCCCAAAAGCAAGCCTCCTCTAACCAACCTTCCCTTAATGGACTCCACATGAGACCTATTAATGGGCAAGTGTAATGGTAATTAATTTAGCAGGTACTTAGCCCTTAGGAACTAAGGGCTAAGTACCTCTGTGAAAGAAACAGAAGGTGTGAACTCTGTCTCCTGTTACTGACATAACAGTAAGGGGTTGCTTGAGACAGGAAGCCAAGGGGTGTGTGTGTGTGTGTGTGTGTGTGTGTGTGTGTGTGTGTGTGTGTGTGTGTTTATTTAAGAAAAGTTCAGAGAAGAGACTGTCAGAATCAAGAATTTTTACTCCTGGTGGAGGAAGCAGAATTGTACCAGCATCGGGGAGCCAGGCTACTGAGTTGGACTTTTCAATGAGACCTGAATCTGGTGAAGGCTGAAGTTGCTGCTGATTAGGCCACCTGGAAGGCTGAGAAGGCCGCATGGAAGGCAGAGATTTCTTCTGGGTCCTAGGGCCAGCCCAACTGCTGGAGGACTGAAGAAGCATGACCAGGATAAGAATTTGTTTGTGACTTGGTTGATCCTTGAGTTCCTGGCAACAGAAGTGGTGAAGATTTTGAGATGTGCTGCACCCTGTGAACTTCAGTGTATAACAAGAACTTTCAGGAGCACTGGACGAGAACCTGGTAGCTGTCTGTTTCTGAATCCAGGTGACTGTTTCGTGGATTCAGGTAGGAGCTGGAACCATGGAAGGGGATCCAGGTAATCTGAAAGAACACCCCGAGTCAAGATAAATAGAAACCCTCTCCTTGAATATTGAATGTGTGATGAAATTGAAGTTTTGCTAGACACCTAGGGGTGGGGCATTTGTGTAACTTTATAATGATTGTATTTAATGATTAATGATCCTTAGTCACTGATTGTTAGATAAGTGACTGGTTAAGTTAATCTATAATTGCCCCATGAGTGGAAGACTGACTTGTATTGTGAAATGATTGAATGATTAAGTAAGGAGTGTTTCCCCCTTAAGGACACTAGATGAACGTTCTTTTGTTCTTTGTTCTAAATACTGTGACCACTTTGGTGAAAACTATGTGGCCATTCTAATGTTAAGCTGTTGTGAACACCATATTGTGATTTTCTGTGATAAGATATAATGTTGTGAATTTTACATTGTGATTTGTTGTGAAAGTGTGCCTTGATTTCTTATGGAATAAATGGAATGTTCACTATACTGTGTAATCAGAACCTTAAAAGCTGTTTACAGTAGCATTCTTTTGGGAAGCTGCTTGTAAATGATGTAACAGCCAGGAAGATCTTATATCCCATTAACTTTACAGATATGAACAAAGTATCTCACCTGGGAATTAAAGGCACTGCATGATCTGATGTTAGTCTCTAGCAGTGGTTCTCATCCTTCCTAATGCCATCACCTTTTAATACTTGTATGTGGGCGTATCTGCATGTGGGTGGACCTGCCTGAAGATGGATAGAGGAACAGTGTCTCAGTTCCTAAGACCGTTGGAAATATGTGTTTTTCGATGGTCTTAGGCAACCCCTGTGACCCCTGTGAAAGGGTTGTTGGATCCCCAAAGGGGTTGTGACCCGAAGGTTGAGAGCCACTGGCCTATAACCTCTAACACCAGTTGTTCTCAACCTTCCTAATGCAACAACCCTTTAATTCAGTTCCTCATGTTGCGGTGACTCCCAACCATAAAATTATTTTTGTTGCTACTTCATAACTGTAATTTTGCTACTGTTATGAATCCATCTTATATGCAGGATGTATTTTTATTGTTACAAATTGAATATACCCCACAGGTTGAGAACCTCTGCTCTAACCTTTTTCAATACTTCTCCATCCTTCTATATCTAAAGAGCTAATAATTATGTTACCCATACCTAAATTATACACATTAGCATTCCATGCCTTGCAAATACCACAGCCTGCAGCAAAAAAAGAAATGCATTCCTTTTTTCATGCCTCTTCTATCCCTTAAGCTTCCTAGAGATTCAATGCACGTCACACATCCCTAGAAGTACACTTTATGACCAATCTAATAACAGGTGACTTTGTACCCTATAACATCCTAATTATAATGATTTATTCCTTCAGTCACTCATCACATCTTATCTGGACTGTCTCTTGTATTGTTTAAAAATGCATTCCAAAAGTCTCAATAAAGTCAATTAGATGGCACAGTGGATAGAGGTCCAGTCCTAGAGTTGGGAGAACCTCAGGTACGTCAATCATTTGCTATCTGTGTGACCCTGGGCAAGTCACTTCATCTTGTTTCCCTCAATTTCCTCATCTGTAAATGATTTGGGGAAGGGCAGGGCCAAGCCACTCCAGTATCTTTTCCAAGAACACCCCCAGTGGGGTCATAGAAACTCAACCTTGACCAAGATGATTCAGAATCAACAATAACAGGCACAATTACATACCTATTCTCTGCCTGCCATCCTGCCAAGCATTAAAGAGACCAAATTTAATTGAATATTCCTTGTCCTCAAGGATCTTACCTTCTTTGTGGGAGAGGGTAAGTAAATGAACATCAATAAACATATCACATGTATATATGATGACCATTAGATTGTGCACACTTATAAACAAATATTTGTGATAGATCATCTCTTTACATATTTATATACGTATATACACATGCTACTTTGCTATTTAATATGTGTACATATACCAGAAGGTGACACCTGTCCTCTGCTTTGATAGAGAATGGAAGTGCTAAGAGGCTGCAATTAAATAGAAGTGCATTCTATATGTGGGAAATGTGTACCTACTTTCCTCAACTAGATAGTAAAAGCCGTGTGATTATCTTACTTCTTTTATTCTTCTGAAATGCTAAAAACATAATGTTCCCACAAGAAATATCTATGTAGATAAATGCTATAGACTTTGTCAATAGCTATGAAATTTTTAGTATTATTAGAGTACCATGACTACTAATGCCGGGTTATATCTACATTGTTGTAGCAGTACATTGTTGTAGCAGTATGAGCTATGAAGAATTAAGGAATTTGAAAGATGAATATTAGGGATTATCTAGGCAATTGCTCTCATTTTGTAGATGAGAAAACTGAAATTTGAAGTAGTCAAATGATTGGTTTCAGTTCTCACAGTTAATTTGAGGTATGCAAAGGACTAAAACCCAGGTTTGCCCCACTGGAACCTGACACTTACCATGCCCCAAACTGAATTAATCAATTTTCCTTCATTTATATTCTCACTTCCCCTATTATTATTTCTGTTGATGATTCTGCCCTCCCATTACCCAAGTTCAAAGTCTTATTGTTATATTCAATTGACTCTTCACTTTCTCCCAAAATCTACAGTCAATTAATTGTTATATGCCGCAAGAATAACTTCAGATATCACTTTCATGTCTCTGCCCACCTCTCCACTCACAGAACATGAACCTGGTTCAGGATCTCATTTCCTCTTGCCTAGATGATTGAAATAGCCTTACTGTCCACAGTTTCTCTCCTTTCCAATGCATAGTTCAGATAGATATAAAAAGAATTTTCCTAAACTAGAGATTGGAAATTCACTCAAAACACAGAAACTCCCACATGCCTATAACAAACTTCACAGCCTAGCCTTTAGGGCTACCTTGAATTGATTCTGCCCTACCTTTACAAACATAACAGATTTTCTATCTTTCTTAATGTCACACTGCATCCATGTATTGCCAGGCTCTCCTCTTTGCCTAGAGCATATTCCTTACTCATTCCCACTAGTTATTCATCTCAAGTTCAACTTTGTTAAGCCTTCTTATTTGGAATCTCCTTGGATTTATGTGTTCTTCTTCTTTTGCCTTTTCCCTACCATAATTTGTATGAATTTCCCCTTTACCCCTGTGATATTCTACTTTTATCTTGCATTTATTGTATCCATCTGTTATGGGAATCTGAAGATCTTCCCTGCCCCTAGGCCCTTTGCTAAAGTGGCTACATGACTCTGTGGACCCTTGGATATTTGAAAGTATATTCTGTTCCTTAATGGGCTGGATGTGGTCACGTGGAGCCTGTGGCGCCAGGCTTGTTTTCCAGGAATGCCCGTGCCTTGTAGCTTTGTGATTGGGCAGTGAGTCTAGAGGGCTGTGACATTCTCTAAGCCAGGAGAAGGCTATATATACGCCCTGATGTGAGGTTTTGGTTTGGGGCTCACTTTGAGAAGAGTTGTGTGATTTGGCCAGAAGCTAGACTCTGGGCAGCCATTGAGCCCCCCGGCTGTGAAAAACCCAGATGTTGGTGCTTCC
>JAQQSV010013160.1:0-12594 GCA_028646515.1 Pseudochirops corinnae | reverse complement strand
TTCGAACATATATATAAACCCTCCTATATAGACATATGTGTATGTATACGTATATATACATTTGTATTCCCTTCACCTATCCTCATACTGAGAAAAGGTTCATAAATTACAATAATCATTTTTCCATGTTGGCATGTAAATAGTTCAACTTTGATAAGTTTCTTATGATTTCTTTTCCATGTTTACCTTCTCATGCTTCCTGTATTTGAGTGTCAAATTTTCTTTTCAGTTCTGGTTTTTTCAGCAAGAATGTTTGAAAGTCCTCCACCTCACTGAAAGACCATATTTTCCCCTGGAGCATTATACTCAATTTTGCTGGGTAGGTGATTCTTGGTTTTAATCCTAGCTCCCTTAATCTCCGGAATATCATATTCCAGGCCTTTCGATCCCTCAATGTAGGTGCTAGATCCTGGGTTATCCTAATTGTGTTTCCACAGTATTCAAATTATTTCTTCTTGGCAACTTGTAATATTTTCTCACAAGTCATACTTTTAGAGCAAGAGTTTTTAACCTGAAGTCTATAAATCTGGTTTTAAAAAATATTTTGATTAGTCTAATATATTGTAAGATGTCTGGTGGAATACTGTTCTTTTTTCCAATGCAGGTTATTTATGTATGTCCCCATAGTTCTGCCTAGAAGTGTTTCCATGGGAGGCAGAAATATAAATCTCTAGTATCTCCCCCCCAATAAATAATATTAGAAGACTAATATTAATAGACCAACAAATAATATTAATCTAGAGGAAGCAACTTTTAGGTTTAAGCTAAGATCTTGATGACCATTCATTAATTGGGAAATCAGGGCCTCAAGCTTTATTGCCAAGGTTTGACTCTCTTTCCACCAATGCCAGTCCCATAATGAACAAACAGCACATAAACCCATTTGTCTAACTTGATAGCCAAACAGAAATCAGAGAAAGTAAACATTGGAGAATATATACCATACAATATAGATTGAATGAGCTTTTCCTTTGGGAGCCATATAACTGAGTTCAACCGAGAGAGAGACACAGATCTTATCCAAGGGGAAATTTTTGTCTCTAGTGTAGTAAGAAATTCTTATCTCTAGTGTGTCAATGAGAGAAACTCATGCAACTGGACCTATAAGTCAAATTTTACAAATGTAATTGTTTTCCTTTTTAATCTTATGTGTGTTATTTTAAACATTTAAAAAAAGGGTTTCATAGCTTCACTGGAGTGCTAAAAGGTTCATTACACAAAAAGGTCAGGAATCCCTGTTTTAGAGTAACATTAAAATTTATTAATATATAGGCTAATATAGTACTATAATAGGCATTATTTCCAAATAAAGAGAAAGATCTGACAGTGGCATCAAAAGACAGTGAAAATAAAAATTTGGCAAATAGTAAAGTTCTTTTATACCTCAAAATGTTGAGCAAATATAATTCGTATGATTCACTGTAATACAATAGAATATTAAGAGTACTGGAAGGAAGTAATTAACCCCTCTGGACAGCGACATTGTAATAGGAAAGCAAGAAATTTAATATGGTAGGGTCATTGACCCTTCTGGGAACACTTGGGACAAACGTTTCCCCTTCTGTTCCCCATCATTTCCTTATTCTTTCTGTGAACAGATATAGTGGGGTCTCATGATTAAAACGTTTCCAAGCTTTTTGAATTACGCCATCTCCAGGGCTTAGAATAGGGCCAGGCACACAGTAGGTGCTTAATAAATTCTTGTAGACTGACTGCCAATACTAACACTTCCCTCCCCAATTCCCGGGATTTCTGCTCTATCCTTTTATTTCCACACCATTATTACAGCACACACTCCCCCACCATACACCCCATTCCCCCCAGGGTGCCATTCCTTCCCTAGTGGGCCCGGGATCTCCCAGAGGGCTGTGTGCCACGGGGCCGGTCAGCCGGCGGCTTCTCCAAGCCTGAAGGATGGAGGAGGGGGAAAGGGAGGTACGGGAGCGTCCCTCCATCCCCGCCCCCGGCCCTTCCTTCTCCTCCTGGACTCTGGCTCAGCCCCCGAGGTATTTTCCAAGGCCTTGCCACCTTGGTTTTTAGGAAACCAAGTATTGGGCAGCAGGCTCCGCCGGGCTGAATAGGGGGCATTTGGTGAGTGAGAGTGGCTTCTGCACAGGCCTCCGAGGACCGACCCAAGGCCTCTCTTATCTCGCCAGCAGTTAAATTTAGGGCCGGCGTGTGGCTCGGGCGGGGGGGTGGGGGGTGGGGGATGTCTCTGGACCTCAGTTTCCCTATCTGTAAAACAAAGACGAAGGACTAGAAGACCGCTCTTAGTTAATGCTAATCGAGAAGCTAACCAACCTTCACAGACTGCACCAGACAAACAGCGGGCTAGTCTAAGCGCGCAGGCGCCTGGGTTCCAGCCTGTGGCCCCGCCCCTCCAGGGTTGCCATAGGAACCACCGCCTGATGGGGGTGAGGGACGGGGGGAGGTCAGGGATCCACTGGGAGCTAAGGGTTTGGTGGGTTTCGGGGCCCCTAGAGCGAAGCCATGGAGCTGCCCAATCAGATCCGGGAGCGGCTGGTGAACTTCAGCCGGACAGTGTTTACCGACACAAAACGGACCGGCCCGGAATACTGCGTCAACCCCGGTGAGCGGTAAGGGCCTTAGGAAAAGGGGCTGAAGACTGTGAAGAAGAGGGAGTGCGTAGGGAGAAGGGGGCGGGAAATGACGTTGGGCTCTTGCCCACACTTAACATGGCGGTTCGGTCTTCAATGGGGTCTGGCGGGGTGGGGGAGGAGGGGAGTCCTTCCCCCCAGAACTCTTCCCCTCTCCGCTGCTAAGGGTGCTTGGGACTGCCTGAGTACCCCTTACTGGGAGAGAAGTGAATCGATCAGTCTATTAATGGTGCCCTATGGTAGGTATAGTCTAGTGGTACCCGCTCCCATCCCTCCCATCCAGGGCCTTAGCAGGGAGGGCGAAGACTCCTGAGTTCAAGTTCAAACTGCGTGCCCAGCGCTCCTTGCTAACTCTTTTTTTAAGACTAGAAATTACCAACTCTTGCATGAACGCAAGTCCCTGGAGGGAGCCCCCTAAACTGGTTAAATTATAAGTGTGAGCCAAAAAAAGAAAAGAAAAATCTCACATCTCAAAAATTCTCGGCTCTGTAGTTGTCCCTTCTGAAAAAATGTGTTTCTGGGTCGTTCTGCTTATTTTCACGAAAATCTTCGGGTGTCTGGTGTTGGAGGCGGGAGAGCATGTTAATACCTTAGAGATGAAGTTCAGAAGGTGGCTGATGGGGATAGAGCCCTGTCTGGAAGTCTGGAAGACTTGAAGTCTCTGCTTGCCTCAGTTTCCCCAACCATGTTGTTCAGTGGTGTCTGACTCGGCCTGACCCCATTTGGGGTTTTCTTGGCAAAGATACTGGAGCAGTTTGCCATTTCCTTCTCCAGCTCTTTACAGATGAGGAAACCGAGGCAGAGAGAGTTAAGTGACTCACACAGGGTTGCACAGCTACTAAGTGTCTGAGGCAGGATTTGACCTCAGGAAGATGTTTTCCTGATTCCCCGCCCGGTGCTTTATCCACTGTGCCACCTAGCTGCCCTTTCGCAGCCATCAAAACCCTGAAACTGGTTTTTTCTGCATCATCTCTGCTTTAACCATTTAATTCTTCATTCTAACTAGAAAACAACACTTCCTATGTTTTCTACTTTCAGTACCTGAAGAAGTCAATATTTGGTTTTTTAAAGCTATATTTCTAAGTTTTTATCACCAGAGATTTTTATCACCATGTATATATATCCTAGCAACTACCAAGCAGGTCCTAAAAAGGATTAGATAGGCCTGTTGATTTATCTCATAGTAGGTTTAACATCTTAAGGCAATTAATGTCATTAATGTGGATTTTTTTAAGGACTGAGGTTCAGAAAATATTTTTATTGTTAAGGATAGAAACATTATTGCTTATTTTAATGTTGTTTACAATTATTTAAAAAGTTCTACTATGGAAATCCGCTGTGGTATAGAGAATATAGAGCCAGGCTTAGAATTAGAAAGAATTGGGTTCACGTTCCACCTCTGAAAAATACTGGCTTTGTGACCTGGGGCAAGTCATCATCCTAAACCAGAGGTGGGGAACCTGTGGTATTGAGGCCACATGTGGCCCTCTAGGTCCTCAAGTGTGGCCTTTTGACTAAATCCATGCTTCACAGAACAAATCCCCTTAAATAAAAGAATTTGTTCTGTAAAACTTGGACTCAGTCAAAAGACCGCACTCAATGAACTAGAAGGCCACATATGGTCTTGAGGCTGCAGGTTCCCCACCCCTGTCCTAAACTCTCAGTGCCCCAGGAAACTCTTTAGACCTTAACCTGTAGATCAGGTGCTGACCTAGCATTGGTAGAGGAAATTTCCTCACTGGGGATTCCTTATACCACTAAAATGATAAATATAGTCTTCTCCCCTGCAAACCCCCGCATCCCCAAATCCATAAAGATATAGAGGGATAATACTTAAAAATTTGTAAACCTTTGGAATGTTAAGCAACTAAAGAATATGGCATTTCAAAATGTATACCTTTTGCATATGAAATTTGGCCTCATGTTATTTTGAAACTTGGCTAACTGAATTTTAATTCATAAGGTCTATGTTGCCTCCTTTAGGACTTTCTGTTTACAAAAATGAAAAACATACTGTATCATAATCTCTAGGGACTGTAGTAATTTCTTGGCAGAACAAACTTTTGATTGGTATAGTCATTATAACAATATGGCAGTCATGGCAGTTGTGTTACAGAGACCCTGAATCCAATGACAGTGTACATTTCTCACATTTTTCCCCCACAGGCTGCAATAAAAGTAACTAATTATAATTATCTGTTATATATTGAGGCTACATATTGTCTACATGCACAGTGAAATATCCAACAGACAGTGATTACAAAGTGATGATATACTATACTGAAAGACACATTATTCCATTTCTAGTCATCAAAAATAGCTAGTCTCCAGAATTGAACCCAGTAGTTTTTATGTAGGTAGATGCTTAATTTAACTCATTTAATTAATATTAAGGCCAGTATTCCTTCTTCTGGTAGTGGTTAGCACAAAATTTGAATTAAAAATATCACAACTCCAGTTCTTACTATTCCTTGTGTTAATAGTGTAGATTTTGAGGAGCAGAAAGGATATTTCTGAAATATTATCATTGAGGTTTGTTGCTTTTTGCTCCTTTTTCCTTCCTTTCTCCTGCAGATAATGAAATAGTCTCCAGTTTGGCATTACAGATGTCTCTTTATTTCAACATTTACTTCTTTCCATTTTGGTGGGTGTGTAATATCATCATGCTCCATCTGAAGGTGAGTATAAAATCTGATTGCTTATACCTAAGTTTGCTTAAACCTGAGTTTCTCCTACTTTTCTCTTACATTACTACACTGTCAACAAGACAAAAGTCTGCATCCTTTATTCTAATCTGAAATGTCACAGGCTTCTGTGAGTTAGCTGTAGCATTACTGCCAGGATGATTATGAAATAATGGTAACATGTTCTCTCTTTGTCTTTGTCTGCAGTATCCCATCTTGCCTGATTATTATAAATTCATTCTAGTCACCGTTATTATACTAATAACCTTAATTGAGGCCATCCGGTTGTATTTAGGATACATGGGCAACTTACAGGAGAAGGTAAGTTCTGTTAGTCTTATAATCCGTGCTGTATTTGAATGCAATTAGACTTTCCACTTTACTATTAAAACATTATTTCTACGCCAAATAGAGTCTTTGGAACCTGAGTCTAAAAAGGAAGGGGAAAAACTATCATCAATTTTTCCCAGATTATACTCCAGCTCATTCTAAATAAATACTTTCTATTCCATAAAAAAAATTCCTGGACATTTATAAAATAATTTAAATATTACAAAGTCATCTATATAAAATAGCTTACTTGAGCCTTACAAAAGCCTTATAAAGTATTATTATCATCATTTATGGATGAGGAAACTGAGGCTCAGGTCAAAGGGACTAAGTGTAAGCAGCAAGGCCTTTACTAAATCTGTTACTTTTCCTGCTATACTACTTCCTCTTTGTGTAGATTTATTTTAACTTCTGTGCTGTTTTGAGCTCTTCTCAAACTGTTTAATTTCCTTAGCTCTATCTTTCCACATGAATTATACGTTCCATTAGGGCAAGATCCCTCTCTTTACTACTTTTTATTCTCCATGTTGCCTAGCAGTGCCAGGCCCAGAGGAGATTCTGAATAAGTACTTACTGGCTCATTCTGTTATAGCCTTATTAAAAGAGCATTATTTTCACTTTTGCAGGTTCCTGAGCTGGCTGGCTTTTGGCTCTTGAGTCTTCTGCTGCAGTTGCCCCTCACCCTCTTCTTGCTCTTTAATGAAGGTCTGACAATTCAGCCCCTGGAACGAGCAGTCAGCATCATCTTCACCGTCTTCCTGGCTTTCCAAGTTGTTGTAGCATTTCTTGCCTTGAAGAAAATGGCAAACCAGTTAGCTGCCCATTTCCACCTCCAAGACTTTGACCGTTTCGATAGAGAAAAGAGGAAGACGCGTAGGTTTCCAGTGCCGCGTTTACAGAATATTCGTTCCGCAGCTGTTGAGTAGGAGTCTGTACTAGAAACAGGACAGATTGTGCTAAAGATACCAAGATCTGGGGAAAAGATCCTGCTGGAGATAAAGAACAGAGCAAAAGCTGTGCTATATTTTTATTCCTCAGAGAAATTCTTTGGCAGGAGGGAAGAGGCAGCTCTAGGCAGGCTTTATCTCCACGATGCCAGAAACACAGGTGAAAAACGAAAACCAGTTCTAAAATAGAAGTATTATCATTACAACTTGAAAACAGATTTTTTTAGTTTAACATTTTTAGTCTTTCTCTTTCTATATGTTTGATACATTGTGGCTACAGCCTGAAAATAAAATCTGTTCCTTAACCTCTAGTAGTAGGAGGAAATCTCTCTTAATCATCCACATTTCTATCATATTTATCATTCAAAAAGCTGTTGATACAGTTTTATGCTTTTCTCTGAGGTTTATAATTTTCTATAGATACATCTATTAGCATTTCATCTATCTCTTAGAGCATTCCTTTTTTCTTGAAATGTACAGAAGTATATGTGCTTATCAGTATTCTCTGCTTTTAGAATATTTGTAGAGAAGACCAAAATAGGGTTTTATGTCCACGGTGGGTGTTGAGTACCAGCTTTGACTCCCATTTCGCATGTAAGAAATGCTTTGGGGAAAGGGCAGCACTGATACAGTAGAATACTATTTGTGATAACATTGTTATTTTCTACTATCTCTGTTTTTTCATTTTGCCTAGTGTTGTGAAAATGTTTTCAAAATAATAGATTTTTAAATATTCTTATATTAAAATATCAGGAAATAGTCATTCTTCTGTGTAATTCTTTAGGCCTTGAGATGTTGGTGACTTTTCTAAGATTTCATTTTTTTTCTTTTTATAGGCTAAGAATTCTGTTGTTAATTCATCCAGGATTGGTTAAACCAAGGATTATTAATCTGGGATCTGTGAGCCTTCAAAAATATTTTGATAAATGTATTTGAATATAATTGGTTTCTTTTGTAATCCTATGTATTTTATTTTATGCATTTAAAAACATAATTCTGAGAAGTATCCAAAGGCTTCCCTGGACTAACAGAGAAGTCCATGACAAAAAAAGGTTAAGAATCCCTAGTTTAGTCCTAAATCAACTAACATGTTACATGAATAAGCAATAAATTTGATTTGTAAACTAGTATATCTCTTTATCAATTTTTAGTTAAATGAACCATGCTTATGTGATTAATCAGCATATTCCCTTCTCACTAGAGGAAACCTACTTGGTAAATCCAATTAAGGTAATAAAGTTGCTTGATGACTGTAAAACTAAAAAAAAAAGAAAAAAAGAGATTTTAAAGGAGTATTATATTTTCATCAATGCTTTTATAAAAATCTGAAGTTACTTTCTCTATTAAAGGAAGCATAGCCTACTCTCTCAAAGACATGGTTATGATTTTCCTCTTAAACTTTGTTTTTAATGTAACTCATGCAAGTTCACTTATTTCTAGGGTTCCATCCCACTTATTGTATTTGATTCATAGTTTTCAATTTCTTCCCCTTCTACTAAACTTTAGAATTTCTGGGTAGGCTCTTTACATTAGTTTTTTGATCTGCCTCATTTTCCTTTTGATATCAGTTTCACTCATGTATTTCCCACCTAAATTTTCCCTTATTTATCTTTGCTCTAATTAAGTTATTAAAGCCTTTTACATTATCGTTATGTCTCGAAGTATTCTCCTTCTAGACTGAAAAAAGGAGAACAATTAAGCAAAAGCACCTGACTGCATTTTGCCCTGGTAGTCTTACTCCTTTACTATGAAGAAAGATGCATGTTTTATTATCTGTGCTCTGGGACAATTATTTTTTCAATTATTCAGAGTTTGGCTTACCTTTAGTGACCTTTTCATTTATATTATAGTCAGTATCATATTATCAAATACTATCATATGGTTCCATATCCGCAATGGATATGATTTTATTTGTGGAAATGACATTAAAGAAGGGCTATCACCATCTGCTTTGTTGCCGTACCATAAGGACAATGGATGGGACCTTTATATCTAGCTTGCAGCTGAAACGATCCATATGTATTACCTCTCCCATTAAAATATAACCTCCTTGAGAGGAAGACCGTCTTACTTTTCTGTTTGTATCCACAATTCTTTGCACATAGTAAATGCTTAATAAATGCTTTATTTATTGCATATATTGTTCTTTTGGTTCTATTTATTTTAACCCATATGAATTCAAGCAAATCTTTAAGTTATTCATATGTGTTATTTCTTCACAATAGCATTCCATTCCATTCATTTGCCATGTTTTTTTCAGTCATTCTCAAATTGATGTTTTATTTCCTGTTCTTTACTAAGAGAGCACTGTTATAAATATTTTGCTATGTGTTGGGCCATTTTTTCTGGCTTTGACTTCCTTGGGAGTATATGCCTGGTAGTGGGATTGCTGGCACAGAGTATGAACATTTAGTGACTTTTCTTAATTCTAAATGTCAAGAAAAATTGAACCAGTTCACACCTCCATCAACAGTATATTTCTGTGCCTGTCTTTTAAGGTACAAATCAGAAGATCTAAGTTCAAATGACCAGCTCTGGGACTTACTAGTTATGAGGGAAATGGCTGTTCTTAGGTATTTGAATCAGTTCCTTATGTATATTAGATATCGGGTCTTTTTTTTCAAAGGAACATGTTAACAAAGATTTTTTTCCCCCAATTAATTATTTCCCTTCTAATTTTTAATTGTTGATTTTTTTATGCTAAAACTTCTCAATTTTACATAAACGGAATGTCTGTTTTAACTCCTACAATGCTTTCTGTCCTTTGTGTTATGGACTCATTCCTTATTCATAGTTGCAAAAGTTATTTTATTCCTTGTTCATCTAATTTATAATATAACCTTTTTATCTAGTTCAGGTATCCATTTGGACCTTATCTTGGTATGTTTTGTGGTATGTTTCTGCCAGGTTGATATCCATTTTTCCCAGCAGTTTTTGTTGAATAGTGAATTTTTAACCCACTAGTTGAGTGTCTTTGGGTTTTTCAAGTACCAGGCTGCTGAGTTCATTTTTTGATTAGGTATGTTGTGTACTTAATATATTCCACTAATCAACTTCTCCATTTCTTAACTAGTACCAAATAGTTCACTTGTAATACATGCATATATGTGCACATATATGTAGTATTATATTTGTAGCATAACTTGATACATAACTGCTAGATATTTCTTTTCTAATTTTTTTCATTGTTTCCCCTGAGAATCTTAACCTTTTGCTTGTCCAGATGATTTTGTTATTATTTTTATAGCTCTATAAAGTAATCCTTAAGTAGGTTGATTTGTGTGGCTCTGAATAAGAAAATCAATTTAAATAGTATATTCACTTAACCTAAGCAATTGATAAATCTGTCTTTATTCCCATAAGCATTTTGTAATTTTATTTATATAGTTCCTGCGTGTATCTTAGAGATAGACTTCCAAGTATCTTATATAGTGTCTAGTTTTAAGTGGAATTTCTCTTTCTCTCTGCTAAGTTTTGTTGCTAATGTATAGAAATGATGATGATTTATGTAGCTTTATCATGTCTTTCTACTTTGCAGAAGTTATTATTTCAGTTAATTTTTTGTTGATTCTCTAAGCAAATCATATGTTCAAAAACTTTTGTTTACTTTTTTACTTATTAACTCAGTTTTTTCCTTATCTTTTTAAGTAAAATTTTTTTCAATTAACAAAAATTAATTTTTCTCCTTACATTCTGCCCCATCTTACCCACACACACACATACACACACACACACACACACACACACACACACACACACCACTGAGGGAAATCTCTTGTTACAAAGATGCGTAGTCAAGAAAAAATAAATTTTTGTGCAGGCACAAAGATATATGTCTCATTCTGTACCCCAAATCTATCACCTCTCATTCAGGAAGTGTAGCATACTTCATCATCGGTACTCCAAAAAAATTGTTCTTGTGTAGATCAAAGTTCTTATCTTTCAAAATTGTTTGTTTTTTCAAGAATTTTGATATATTAAAGTATTCTCCCAGTTCTGCATCAGTTCATACAAGTATTGCCAGGTTTCACTGACACAAACTAGTCTTTTCATCATTTTTAGGCACAGTAGTATTTAATTATATTTGTATGCCATAATTGGTTTAGCCATTCCCCAATTGATGGGCACCCCTTTTGTTTCCCATTCTTTGATGCTACAAAACAATTATAATAAAAAATATAAAAATATTTTTGTACTTAAGGGTTCTTTTTGTCCTACTTTGATCTCTTCCTGATGTAAGCCTAGTTACCTTAGAAATACTTATTTTGAAAATTGCCTGTTCATATCCTAGGACTAGTTAATAGTTGGGGAATGATTCTTATTCTTATAAATTTGAATCAGTTCCTTGTATATTTTGGAGAGCAAACTTTTATAAGAGAAACTTGCTGCAATAACTTCCCCCCCCCAAAAAAAGTTACCTGCATCCTTCCTAATTTTAGCTTTTTTGGCTTTATTTGTACAAAAAACATTACTTTTATATAATCAAAATTATCCATTTTAGTTTTTGTGTGTTATTCTCTATCCTAGTTTGATCATGAACTCTTCTCTATTCATAGATCAGAAAGGTAATTTCTTCCCTGATCCTCTAATTTGTCTTTAATGTCATCCTTTATGTTTAAGTCATATACCTGTTTGGAGCTAATGTTAATATATGGTGTGAGATTTTGATCTATAACTAGTTTCCACCGATTGTCTAATAGGTTTTTTAAAAATTTTTTGCTAGTTTTTATTAACTTTTAAAAAAGAGAGTTCACTGATCATCACAAAAACCCAGTAAATACAACTAAAGATAAAACAAAATGTCCAACCTAGATCTAAGAACCCAGAGGTGAGGGGAGATGTGACACTGTAAAGCACAGTGCACACTGTGATTAATGCATGACTGATGCATGCAGCAGATAGCTGTGGACAGAAACAAGAGGAAAAAGAGAATGGTGGGTGTGGTAAGGGGGGAGAGGACAGGTTTATATTAACCACTACACAACAACAGCATTGAGCATATTGGCCTCCTTCAAGGTCTGGCTCTCATCAGTCAGTTCTTTTTGAAAAAGTGGTCATAAAGACAAAGTTCATGGCTGCCATTGCTGGCTGAGTATTGACAATGAAAAAGCTGGATATTGCTGATCCTGTGATGAAGGTTAAATTTCTGTACCAGTGTCCCATCATCAGCAAGCCAGATTTGGATGTTGGTTGTGGGCTCTGTGATGGAGGAACTGGCTCTGGCGTTGTTTTCTGCCTGCTGGGTTGGAGAGCAAGTGTTTGGTGGTTGGGGGATAGTGTTGCCCAGTTTCTGATCCCTGGCCAATGAAATCTTTGAAGGGCTTTACAAAGTCCTCATCTTGTTCTTCCATGTCCAAGTTGACTTGTCCCCCATGTGATAACTGTCATAACTCTCTAAGTACTTAACTTCTGCAGATAGGTTCCAGAAACTGGGCATTAGATGGGTCTTGGTAGCTTCTCAGCTCACCAGTGTCTACGCTGAATCCACTCTTCCAGGCCTTCAATACTATATGCTCATCTTGGCCAGAAGATTGTCATCTTTCTCCTGCTACTTAGGCAGGTACCATCTACCACTCTGGGGCTGCCCCAAGATGGTGTCCGCCCCATACACGTGGTTTTGGTTTGCTAGTCTCATTATGGTCCATTTAGATGACAGCTATGTTCTCACACCCTTGAACAGATCTTCTGCCAGCTCTTTGGGGCTTTTCTTTCTTGGGGGGCCAACAGTCTGTTGTCTACTTCTTTCTGAGCCTCCAGTGTAAAACCTTTGTTCTTTTAATCATCTTCGTCATCTTCTTGGCTATGAACAAAGTTTCAAAATGATGTTACCCTGTTGTCACTGGGAGCTGTGCCTCTGGACACTGAATGGGGTGCTGGCTGGGAAACGAGATCTTCGTAACCTCTGTCTTCATAAAAACTGGCCAGGAACTATGCCCAAAGGGCTATAAATAATTGCATACCCTTTGACCCAGCAATACCACTGTTGGGATTATATCCCAAAGAGATTACAGAAGT
>JAQQSV010013159.1:0-12594 GCA_028646515.1 Pseudochirops corinnae | reverse complement strand
CCTTCAAGGGGAGCAAAATTCCAATTCTGTCTGTCTGTCTCTGGAATTCTTGCTTATTTCCACACCTCAGCCAATCCCCTTCTTCCACATCAACAGGGGCTCAGCCAATCCCCTTCTTCCACATCAACAGGAGAGTTCATGCCTTCTCAACAGTGGGACAGTTTGCGTCTTCCACACTTAGCACTTAGTAATGCTAAGTATGCTGCTAAACTGATTACTATTACACTAATGAAATATTTTCAGGCTTGCAAAATACCTTATGTATTTGTTTCATTTGATCCTCACAGCATTTCTTGTGATTCAATAGAAGAGATACTATTATTTCTATTTTACATAATAGGAAACTTAGACTGAACAGAGTATCTTACCATACAACAGGTAATTACAGACATGGGAGTTGAATAAAGATTCTTTTCATTCTAGATTCAGTAACTGATCTTATTATAACTTTCATGATTTACATGATTTAACTAGTAGCCAGATACTTACATTGTTTAAATGTTGCACTATTTAGAGAGGCAGGGTGACAGTAAATAGAGAGCTTGTCTTGACTGCAGAAGCACTTGGGTTTCAAGACCTGCTTGTGACACATAATTGCTGTTGTAACTCTAGACAAGTTTCATAGCCTCTTGATACTCTATGAGTTCTCAAAATCTATGGATTTTTAAAACAAATACCAATCTTCTTTGATAAAAGGAATGTCCTCCTTTTGTTATTCCTATTCAAATGAAGTCAGAAACCCTATCAAATATCTCTATCTCCAGTTCTATCTATAATCTACATTCTTGAAGAAAATATCTTCACTATATCGACATATCCATATATTTATCTATATATATTTCTATATGTCGTATATGTAAAGATGTGTGGATAAATCAATTGATAGATGATAGAGAGAAAGGATAGAGAGACAGACAGAGACAGATGAACAGATAGATAGATAGTTGATAGATAGACAGACAGATAGATAGATAGATAGATAGATAGATAGATAGATAGAAAGATAGGTAGATATATAATAGGTGGATGATGGATGGATGGATTGATGGATAAGTAGATAGGTAGGTGTGATTATACATATCTAATAAATGCATAAAGAGAGGTTGGAATGCATGTATTTCTGTATCAATGCAGTAATTATGAGGGAAAAATAGAAATTTCAGAAGGCAGGATTTTACACAAACTAAAGGACGATTTCCTTTCTGTTAGAGATGCCCTGAACTGCAAAAAATTGCTTCAAGATATAAGGCTTCCCTCATCACTGAAGTTATTCAAAGTTACAATGATCTCTTGTCCAGGATGCTATAGAAGAACTAAATGAATGTCAGGCTTGGTAGCATCTGCTTTGTCCTTCAACTCTGCCATACTATGATACTTTGATTTGCGTTCTTAGTCTTGATATTTAAAGATCTATTGTATTCTACTTAGTAATACATGGAAGTAATGATTTCAGAGCTGGCCTATTTCTGTTCATATTTTAGCCATTGTGAGCAATTCCAAAGAAGGGGGTGATGATGGAAAAACAACAACAGAGACACATGGGGACAAAAGCTTCTCTTGTCACAAATAGATCCTAATTCCTTTGATCTTAGCTGCACAATGCATGTGATTATACATATTCAGATTCAATCATTACTGTTCTATGAAGAAACATTAAAGGGAAAAAAGGCTATTGATAACAAAAGCCCCTGAATGCCAACCAAAGTGTAGGAGTTTTTCATAAAAGGAGTCACTTTCCCATTTTCCACAGCAGCATTTCAACTGCCAACTGGGATTAGTGAGCAAAGATGGGTTGGACCCTTTCCAGGATATGCCCTGCTACTGAATCCTGCATTTAAAGAGCTATTAAGATGTTAGACAGATGATAATGGAGTTGCTTCCCAGTGGTGTACCTTGGACCTAGTTTCCCACTTGTCATTCCTGTGGCTAGTGTCTATGTGAAATAGTGATAAGAGATTAGACAGCCGAGGCCATTTTACCCAAGTGATAGTTTTGAAGCAGGCATCAGAGGACAGGTACCTAATGCTCTTAATCCTTAGAAAATACAGACCAATAGGGGGGGAAAGGAATAATTTTCAAGCTCGTCTTGAGCCCTTTAAAGGAAAATGTCCTATCAAGTTGTATGCCATTCTGATAATGCAGTTCTATTTAATTATTTTAAGGGTGCAAAGGATACCTTCTTTCACATCAAAATTGGCATTTCTTTGAAACTAGAGACAAAGTGCAAGAAAACCTGTGATCAGTCTTTATTAGTTACAAATAAGCACAACTTGTGTTTTCAGAGAGCCTTACAGTTTTTGAAGGACTTTGCACACAACATCCTTCTTTGACTGATAATGTAAATATTTTCTACCTTTTACAATGCCACTCAATGTAGTTAGTGAAGTTCAAAGTCAGAATAAATTGTCCCAGATCACAGAGCAGAGCCAGGACTCCAACCTAGGATTTCTGATTCTAATTCAAATGTTGGATTTTTTTAATTATACTTTTCCTCGCTATTTCACACTGATTGCATTTGTTGTTATTATTGTTGTTGTTACTAATTTTGTAATTACTATGTTCAAAATTTATTTTCTCCATCATCTCATTCTTCTCATATTTTAATAGGATTCCAATATAATGTAATGGTAATAGAATTTGGAGATGTCCCTTTATTGGCATGGTTTTTGGTTTGAGAGTTAAAACCCAGAGCTTGTGAATTGGACTTGTGGGACGGACTTGATGTGAAGAAAGAGGGTTGAAATGGGAGGAGCTGTGAATTGGGAGAGAGGACCAAACCTAGAGAAAGCCAGAAGGACTTTTGGAGAGCAGTATCCAGTATCTCATGGAGTCCGAGTTGCTGAGAGAAAGACTGCTGAGAGCCTGTTGGAGCTGCTCAGGACTTTTGAATACTGCCACCCAGAGCTGCCAAAAACTGAGGAGGCATGGCTGTGATGCTGGTATTTTGTTTGTCTGTTTTGGTGTTGTTTTTCCAGATTGGCCTGCTGGTGAAGGACAGTGCTGCTGTTGTAGAGGTCCTGGAACCTGGCTGCTTGTTCATAAGGCCTAAAGGAGGATTTTCCTGTTGTATGTTTACAGAAGTCTTAGAAGAAGGCCTTGCTGATGTTTGCAAGGGTTCTGGGACTGTTCTACAAACAGAGAGTGACTTGATGAGGACATTGGCTATGGCTTTGTTGAGCCTTGTCTCTCCAGGAACTGAGATTGCTGAGGGCTTGCTTTGAGTGAAGATGAAAGAAGGGCCTTTCCTTGAGTATTCAATTCTGAGATGATATATTAACCATATTTTAACTTAAGGGTGGATGGCCTTTTTTGCTCTCCTGAACCTTTTGAGATTCAGGGATGTGAAGACTTTGAATTTTTTGTGCTCTTTGATTGACCAAATGAATGTACTTTGTTTATGATTGGAGACTAATCTCCACTTGAGAGGACAGACTTTGATGACTGACTAAATGTACTGCCCAAGAGTGGGCTACTTTGACTAATGTACTGTCCAGGAGTGGGATACTTGGACCTTGATACCTTGCAATTGGATTGAGAACTTACTTCCTAAATGAACAAATTATACTGTATTTTGAGTTTCTCTGTTCTGTGAATGTTTACTGAATAAATGGGGTTTGCTATGCTGGTAATCTGAACCTTGGAAGTTGCCTTTGCTTGGCACTACATATAATCAGCCCTGGGACAAAGTAAGTATTCTACCATTATTCATGGGTGTTCAATTTTCTACAGATTATTATTATTTTTTAAAGGGCTATTTTTTGTATTGGAACAAAAATATTAGAATGTATGATCTTTCCCAGTGGACTTACTGAAAAAGTCATCAGTTCAACTCCAAGTGACGACAGAAGACCTGCTACGCCATGAACTACATTAAAATCATTTAAAGTTTAAATTTCCTCTGCCAAGATGCTACATCTTGAAAGGTTTTTATTTCACAAAACTTGTACATTATTAGTATATTGTATGCTAACTTACATGATATTGTTCTGAAGATTTCATGAATGAATGTCATATCCATGTGGTTGTGAGCAATAGTAGAATCTATGATAATATCTCATTTTATAGAGTTCAGTGATTGAGTTCCTGAGGATATTGCAGTGTATATATTTGTAGTTCAGAGATTTGTTTTCTTGCCCATAAAAGACAGTAAGCTTCCAATTTATAATTTAAGCCAGTTGGTCATATTGTCTTAGATATTCAGTAAGAGCTAATTTTAGTAGTCTGCTGTGCTGTGCATCATAGTCTCTTTGCATAATCTGCACTGATCATGAAGTCTGGGCTATATAAAAGCCCAGAGAAAATGAGATAATATTGGTAAAACACTTTGCAAACCTTAAAGGGATACATAAATGCTAGCCTATTATGCTAGATATTGAATATAAATAACCCTTCTGCAATTTTCTGTGGCAATGATTTCTCCCTAAATTGTCATCACAAACCTTTCTCTTTTCATAAACAAATTCACATGACTCAGACATTTGTTTGATGCTCCTTTATTGATATGTTGTCTGACTTCATGTGATTATTGATTACCCTTTTAGGATCTTGGGTTTTTGGTTTTTTTTTCATTCCTGAGGGTTGGTTTTTCTTGACTTCAACACCTTGCCTATGCTGCAGTTTCACCCTCAAACCTCCCTTAGTGTCTAAGTTGTCTTCAACCTGGATCATCCATCTTTTCCTGCTACCTTCTGAAGCTAGAACTCACCTACTATACTGGTACCCTTTTACAATTGTTGAGTCCCACCTGTAGCATCTATTTTGGGGATGAGGCCTAGATCAGTCAACCTTCCATTTTCTAGCTTTTTGTTTTCTGTACTTCCTACCAATCAATGTTCTAGGTTTTTTCATCTCACTTTTTGAAGGTGTGTGTGTGTGTGTGTGTGTGTGTGTGTGTGAGTGTGAGCGTGTGTGTATGTCTGTGTGTGTTGTTTTCCCCTATCTGGATCAAATATCATTAATAGTAGGGACTATTTTTGAATGCTTTGAATTTCCATCATTTTTTAAATAGTTGTTAGCACATAGTAGACACTGAATAAGTGTTTACTGCCTTAGCACACTATCTCTCAAGATTTCTATTCTAAGGCTTTCTGTATATTTTTTAAAAAGTAAGACCACTCTCTGCCTACCACTTACATGCACAACAAGAGCTTTTGTTTATGTAGATTATATCTATTGATAGTTGCCATGTTAAAACAAAAACATCTTATTATTATAAAAACAGTTTAAACCCTGTAGACTTCACTGAAAATGTTCAGAAAACATTTGGGGACATTGAGAATGGCTTCCTTAGACAAGTCATTTCGGCTACATGTATTCTCAGTGTTTGTTTTACTTGACTGTATTTGTAAAACTATATTTGCTTATTATTATCAATGGACTATTATTGGAACTACTATTATTGGAAGGAAGTTTCGAAAAATGTTCCCCCACATTATGCCCTTTCCTTCTTCTAATTGGTCTGGTCATTTTTTCATTCAAATTTTCTTAAATTTTGATATCTACATTTTTTGTTTTCCTTTTTTATAATCACCATTTTAAGTAGTCGAATGGTTCTTATATTATCTCTCCTTGACATTTTTTTTTATTGCAGATAAGTTGTTTTTTATAAACTATAATATTATCCTGATAAGGCTCTAATTTTCTTTGGAATATTTTCTCAAAAACTCTAATTCTCTTCATATTTTAAGCAAAACCATTTTCTGAAGAATTCAAGATTATATTATGGAAAATCATCAACAAAAAGGTGTGATTTTTTAAAAGTTTTTCTTATATATTAATTGCAGCTACTACCTTATTTTAGGTTTCTATCTTGGGTGTCTCTGACTTGATAATATTAATTTATCCTCAATGTTTTCTTCTTATCGCTCACTTTTCAAATCTTACTTTCTGAATTGGGACATTTTATAGAAGCCAGACTGTATTCACCTCTGGAATGAATGGTGGATCCATATCCATAATTTGTAGTAACATACATTATCCGGTGCCTTGGTAATGAGTATTTCATCCTTCAAGGACCTCAAGAGCAATTTTCTAGAAAGGCCGCGGTAGTTTATATATGGTGGTCAATGATTCTATGAATTCATTTAAATCAAATTAAATTCTATGAACTTATTTAAATTTAAATACTATGGATTTATTTATTTATCAAAGACAATAAGTAAAATGGAATAGTGAGAAGAGTTGCTACAAATTTTCCCCCAGAAGCCTGGAATATGCTCTTCCATAGATACACTTGTATTCATCAGGAGAGTAAAGTTAAATTTTGTGATGGGGATGTATAATATGTATGAATGGCAAGGTGATATCTCATAACTCCTGATACTTTATGGTATAAATGACTATTTTTGAATATCTAACTGATATTCTTCTATAATGAATCAGACATATGGCATAGTCAACAGAACATTAACCGAGATTCAGGAAAATCTGAGCTCAAATTCAGCTCCTGATACATATTAACTGTATAACCCTAGGTGAGTTATTTAACTCATGTCAGCTTTAGTTTACTTATAAAGTGAAAGCAATCATATCACCTACCATACAGAGTTGTACCAATCATGAAATGAGATAATAGTTGCAAAGTACTAAGCACAGAATCTGGCACAGAGCAGACATTTTATAAATGCTTGATCCTTTCCCCCTGTATCAGCAAGCACCCTAGCATGCCCAGGATGGCTGCTAGCACAGGTACTTAGATCTGCTTTTCTAAAGGAAAGCAGCTCAAAATGGGTCAAAAATCTTACTTTAATCAATCAAACATATATCATTTACCTACTTCAGGGGAAAAAATCAGCACCCTGAACTTCAGAGATTGCAAACAGAATACAAACAGAAGTTACAAGCAGACAAAGAAACAGATCCTATAACTAAGTGCAAACAACTGGAGTTTGATGGGCAAAGAGTGATGAAAATCCCTTTGGCCACTGTGTGGAGGAGGAATTGGAGAAGAGGGAGAGTTGGGGTATCAAGAACAGTTGGAAGAAATCTAACATGAAATTCCAGGTGAGAAAGGATAAATTAGAATTATGGAAATGTGAGTGGAGAGAATGCAAAAGGAGCAAGAATTCTTACCATTTGGATGTAAGTCACCAATTAAATCTTTCCCTTCATTTACAATGTCACTGTCACCACTATAATCCAGTCCCTCATCATTTCAGAACCAAATTTGTACAGTTATTAAATAATTGGTCTTCATGTTTCCTGCTATCTTCCTCTCTAACTCCTCCTCCATAGTTTAATAAGATCAGTCTTAAAGCACCACATTCTGTTTGTCATTCATTTACTTAAGAACAAACAAAAAAACAAAACAAAACAAAACATTGGCTTCCCATTGCTTATGGAACAAAGTATAACACACTTAACATGACACTGTAGAACCTCAATGATCAAATTCTAAACACTTTGAAAAAAAATACCTTTATCAACTTTCTTTCTCCAAGAAGAGAATCAGAAATGCTGCCTATAGCCTCAGACTAAAATTCTGTTTTTCCCCCACAAGGTAGCCCAAAGATATTAATTAATGGACATAAATTTGACATGACAAATTTTCTTGACTTACACCTCCATCAACATAAAAAAAAAATGTTTGTGAATACATGGATTTTTGTGACCTCATCATCCTTTCTGGGAATAGAAAAAATAGACTATTATTCATGATAGAGGCTGAGGAAGGTGTGGTTATTCAGTAAACATGGCAGTCTAAGGGGATGATATGCCTAAAATCATTGAATAATACATTAATTGCTGGAAGAACTCTTAGATACTATAGATTCCAACCTTTTCATTTCACACATGAAGAAAATGAGACCAAGATAAATTGTGACTTACCCAAAGTAACATAGGTAGTTGACATTAGAAGAGGGTTGGAATTGATGACTTCCTCAATGCCCCTTACAGTTATGACCGTCTCTAAGAATACAAATCAGCTATGTGATATGTTACCTAGGAAAGATAATGTAATAGTTAGGAGCATTTAAACACTTTATAGCTTCCAGGAATAATGAGTATCTATGCCAATTGTAGTCTGTCTAGTCAGATCATAACAGGGCTATTTGTTGGCTCTAGACTTTACCTGTCAAATGATATTGATAATATAGAAAGTGTCCAGAGTAGGACAACCAAAAGGTTGAATTCCTCATACTCATGCCATATGAAGACTTCTTGATGAAACTAGATTTTTAGGCATGAAGAAGAAAGAGAAGATTTATAGAAAGTATGTCAGTCTAATTTCAATTATTTAAAGGGCTACCATATTGACAAAGACAGTAGAAATTTTTTCTTGTTTGGCACCTAAGTGACATAGCTAGAAGCAGTGAATTAAAGTTGCAAAGGAAATATTTAAAGCCTGATGTCATGAATTTTTGTCTAATAGAGCTTGCCCCAAGTGGCAGGTAAAATGCCATCACTGGGCATTTTTGAACCAAGACTAGCTTACTAATACGTTCTATTTCTTTTTCCTGTTATGTAACTTCTGATTTTCCTTATGTTTCTGAATTCCTGAATTCTACAAAATAACACAAAGGGAAAGTAGGAAAGAATAAAAAAATAAAGGAGAGAAGGTGAAAGACAAAAAAAAAAAACGAAGAGAGTAAGAGATGGGAGGAATCAAGGAATGAAGGAAGAAAAAAAGGAAAAAATCTAATGGAAATATCTCAGATACCATCTAAGTTTAAGCACACCTTCTATCTAATGCCTCTAGCACAGGAGCTTTAATCCCCAGAGAATGAAAGAAGTTATGTTCATAATATGCTGTGAATTCTTTGGATTAAATGCACACTATAGTTCAAGCATATTTTTATTAGCATTTTAAACTATTCAGTTTGAATTCCAATTTCAGCCAACTGAAGCAATAAAACAACAGTTCTAAAATGAATTTCCATTCATCTGACACATTTATGACTCCGGCTCTTCTCTTTGGGGTCAGCATTATCATTAGGTTACAATTTATGAGCAATACACTGGAACCCAATTAATTGACTAACAGTTAAAAGATCAGGATTGTCTTCATTCAATTTGTCTCAATACACAGGAGAAAAGCAATAAGGGAACCTAAAAAATCAAAAGGAAAGGCCCTAGGGGATTTCCCTCAATACATAGCTTTCACTCAAGAAAGGAAATTCACACTTCAACTCCCATCTAGGTAGGGCAGATCATGTGGAGTCAAAGGAGCTGTACATCAAACCTATAACCTGCCATGACTCTGACTACATTGTTCACAAAATCTCCATCACAACTAGGAAAATAGAGCCTCACTATGGCCCAGTGACCCATCTATTTACATATCTGGCCAGATAATGTAGAACAAAATGTGACCCTCCCCCTTTGTTTTTTTTTTTCTTTTTGGAGGGCAATTGAGGTTAAGTGATTTGCCCAAAGTCACATGCTAGTAAGCGTATCAAATGCCTGAGACCAGATTTGATCTCAGGTGCTTCTAATTCCAGGGCTGGTGCTCTATTCACTTCCCCACCTAGCTGACCTCCCCTTTAACTTTTTTTTTAAACTTTTGTTTATTTTTAGTTTACATCATTCATTTCCATCAGCTTTTGATTTACAAATTTTATCCCTGTCTTTCCCCCACCCACCACTCCAAACTCTCTTTACTTTTTAATCTGTTTTTACTCTTTAATTAGAAAATCACAGGGTATCATGCTGGAAAGGACTTGAAAAATTCAAATTCTTTATTTTATGGATAAAGAAACTGAGGCACAGAGAAAGTAGCTCACCCTCGGTCCCACAGGGACATAATGTAACAGAGTTTGCCATTTAAAATGGAACAAATTCTTTTTTAAATTTCAAAATTATACAGCAAGCTGTCCAACAAATACCAATGCCATATTTTTATTAATACCTGGGATGTTGATGTCTCTAGATAACCACATCAATGACTATCTTAGAGAGGGTTTTACTGTTTACAGAAAGCTTTGCACACTTTATCTCATTTTAGTCTTACCCACCACCATGAATGAGGCAGTTAGATGGTGTGATGGTTATAGGAGTTAGGAGGATTCCTCTTCCTGAGTTTACATCTGTTCTCAGACACTTACAAGATGTTTGATCCTGGTCACTTAACCTGGTCTTCCCAATTCCTCAGCGCTAAAATGAGCTGGAGAAGTATATGATCAAATACTCTAGCATCTTTGACAAAAAGCAAACACCAACAACAAGAAAACCACACCCAAAGGAGGCTTAAAGAGTCAGACCTCTGAAGTGACTCAATGAGAGAACACAAACTAACTCCATGGTGAGGGAACACGGAGAGCTCTCTAGATTTCTGACCTCTGGGTAGAGAAGACCTGTGTTGTAATTCCTGCCTGACAGCTACTATCTGTGTGATCCCAGACATGGTATTTAACTTCTCACTTCTCTAACCAAGTCTCCAGGACCTGGAGTTCCAGAGAATGTGCAAAAATTCACAAGTAGAAGTTTTCTCATCTGAGAGCCCCCCAGCCCAGTGGGATCACAGTGCTAGTTCCTAAACTTAATTGACCACATGCTAATGACCATATGTTTATGCATACATGTATTATACACATGTGATATGCATGATACATGATAAAGGAAGAATCCCTTGTGTAAGGCACTGAAAATATAAATACAAAAGATAGTGCCTCCTCTCATGGAGATCATGACGGGGAAAGCAACACATAAAGGAGGTTTTAGCCACAAGGAAAGGCCTCAAGCTCCTTAGGGTACAAAGCAGAACATAATGTATCTCATTTAATGTAATTTCTATTGATAACATCCTATTTGGCTGTGATCTTCCACCATTTGACAGTGCCAAGGACTTTGATTAAAACTAATAAATTGTTTTCTACCAGAAAATGTTGTGGGATCACAGATTTAACACTAGAAAGAACCTTAGAGCTCATTTGGCTGAAGCACTTAGTTTTAGAGATAAGGAAAGTGAAGTTCCTGGAGGGGGAGGGACTCAAAAATCATAGATTTATACCAACAAGTTACTTTAAAGATCACTTACTACAACATTTTACGGACAAGGAAAGTGAAGCCAGTAGAGTTGACACAATTTGTCCCAGGTCACAAAGGTAATTAATATCCAAGGCAGAATTTGAGTCATATTTTCCAAGGTAGCACTCTTTCCTTTGTGATGTCTCTGCAACCTACAGGCAAATGAAAGTGAGGGAAACTGAGTCCTTCCATCTACCCATTAGTCTTTTTTACTGATCCTGAGCTACAACTTCTGGGAGATACCATCTCATTCTCCCTCAGCTGAAACCTCAGGAGGCTCATTGGAATCCTGATTTCTTTGGCTTTTTTTTTTTCTTTATTAAACCTAAGCCCAGATGGAGGAGGAAGCTAAGAGTGAGGGATTAGAGTGGTTTATTCAGCACTGTCAGAAGACAATCCCTGTCTCCTTTCTGGCTCCATTAAACCCCTGATCTCACAATTGCATAAAATTATCACTGGCATTAAATCTATGCTAATTCTACCCAGGATTGGGAGAAAAATGATTTAACCTAGCACCCTTTCTCGATGTCGTTCACAAGCTCTATTTACTGAGAAAGGATTGTTCCTCTTCCGAGCTGGCACAGGGATTGTTTAGGTATTATTTAAATGTCCTATTAATATTCATTAAACAAACTGAGAATAACTTGGAGGTAATGATGAGCTGTTTGGAGGGAGTTGTTTAGACATGTTTGGCCACAGATTTTTTCCCCCTAATAAAATGAAGAAATATTATAGTTGTTGCCAACATGTTTAGAAGAGGCAGGCTAAGGATGATTTGGGTAGTTTGATAGAATTGCAGTTACATCAATAAATTCAATCATTTCTAAAAAAAAAAAAAAAAAAAGTAATGTAAAAAAAGAAAAAGCCAGGCATGTTCATGCACACTTATAATGCCTGCTCCTAGGGGAGGCTGAGTCTACTGGATTGATCACATGATCCAAGGAACTACAGTAAGGCTGACGGTATTGGATGCTCACACTAAGTTTGGCAACAATAAGGTGAGTTCCTGGGATCAGGGTGGTGCCTCCAAGCTGTCCAAAGAGGTACAAACTAGCCTAGGTCAGACACAAGACAAGGATAAAGCTACCCTGCCTTGACATCAGTAGCATTGTAGCCATGAGTGGCCACTCTACTTTCCAGGTCATCCATACATCTTTATTTATTTATTTATTTTTTAAATTTTAGTTTAGTTTACATCATTCATTTCCACAAAATTTTGAATTACAAATTTTCTCCCCATCTTTCCCCTACCCACCACCCCAAAACAACCATCCCAGTGCATCTCCCCTCCCCCAATCTATTCTCTCCTATGTCTTCCCCCCTCACACTTCTTACTTTCCGGTAGGGCAGGATGTATCTCCCAACCACAGTGCCTGTGTATCTCAAGTTCCAGTTGGATGTAGTTAATAATAATAATAATAATTATTATTATTATTATATATATATATATATATACATACACATATATATTTTTAACATTTGATTATAGAACTTTAGATTCTAGATTCTTTCTCTTCCTCCTTCATCACCCACCCCCACTGGAGGGACAAGCAATCAAATACAGGCTGAACATGTGTAATTACACAGAACCTCTCCACAGTGAGTATATTGTGAGAGTCTGATTACATG
>JAQQSV010013158.1:0-12594 GCA_028646515.1 Pseudochirops corinnae | reverse complement strand
CAATGAGATATTTCACATTGCCTTCTATTTTTTCATTTGTTTGGATTTGTTTAATAGTACCTTGATTTCGTATAAAGTCATTCACTTCCATTTGCTCCAATCTACTTCTGAAGGAATTATTCCCTTCAGTGAGCTTTTTGAGATTCTTTTTCCATCTGGCAAATTCAGCTTTTTAAGATATTCTTCTCCTCATTGGCTTTTTGGGCCTCTTTTTCCATTTGAGTTAATTTTTTAAGGTGTTTTTTCCTTCAGTCAGGTTGTTGACTATCTTTTCATGATTTTCTTGCATCATTCTCATTTCTCTTCCTAATTTTTCCTCCACTTCTCTTTGGTTTTCAAAATTCTTCTTAAGCTTCTCTATGGTCTATAACCAGTTTTCATTTTTCTTGGAAGCTTTTGGTGCAGGAGGTCTGACTGTGTTTTCTTCCTCCTGTTCCATTCATTGATCCTTTTTGTCCTCAAAAAAGGAATCTAAAGTTGGATGGCAGTGCTTGCTTTGCTTCCTTTGCCTGCTCATGTTGACAGTCCATTAACTTGACTTTTGAGCCACAGTAGATCTCTGCTTCCAGAGGGGAGAGCTTTGTTCCAAATTGCTGGGGTTTTCACAGCTGCTGGACCTATTAGGAGGCTGCCAGCTCTACAGCCTCCACAAGCTTTGGCTCACTGGTCATGTACCTCAGGACCACCACCCAGGACCACAATCCTGATCCAGGCAGGTTAAGGCAAGAGCACTTAGCCTCTGAATGGTCTCTTGCTCCCTGCAATCTACAGGCTGAGAGCTCTGAAGTAGCCATGTGGAGGCAGCTGCAGGGCCACCACTTCTGCCACTTCTGGCTCTGGGGGCAGACGGCTGGACTCGCTCTCTCCCACCCAAATTCAGCCGAGTTCCAGTGACCTTTCCATTTGTCTTTGGCATTTATAGGTTGATAATTCTGAAAAGCACCACAGCTGCTGGTGATCAACTCTTTCAAATGCTCCATCCATGGCTGGTCCTGGCTGCCCTGGGTATAAAACTGCTGTTTCATGCTGGGCTAGGCTTGGCTCCCAGGGTGCTGTGGTGAATCTTCTCTGTCCACCTGCCAGGCTGTCTTAAGCAGGAGATTTGTTTCTCTGTCACTTTGTGGGTTCTGGAGCTCTAAAATTTGTTTAGAGTCATATTTTATAGATATTTGAGTTGGTTATGGGGGGAGCCACTGAATTTTCCTGCTTCTATATCACCATCTTGACTTTCTTCAAGCCTCAGTTTAAATCCTTCAGCATGGAGATTTTTCTGGACTGACCCTATTTTTCCTAGGTTCTGTTGCCCAATTGTCTTAAAGAATGTTTCATTTATATTTTATTTATTCTACATATTCTTATATAGCACTTGGCTAGTCACACAGGCTGAGGCCACAGGGACTAGCCAACATCATCATTCCTTTTCTTTTCCTGCCTTAATGATTTGCTCTTAGTTCATTGATCTGGACTCACCTTCCTCCTCAAGAGTACAACTTGGCTCTAATACTTTATTCTAATCTCCACCTCATATTTCTGAGAAATAATCTTATTTTTGGCTCTAGTCTAAGAGGTTCTTCCAAGCAGGAGTAGAGGAAGATTAAAAGGTACCCAAAGGAGGGGACAATGACAACAACAATGAATCAAGTATGTAACAGAAAATTTGATTCCCACACATAAAGGGAAAGGTAAGCACTAAAGATTCATAGAATGGTTGCAATGTTGGCACATCTGAAATAGGGTTGTTCATTAGTTATTTTGCATTTCTTCATCATTGAGTTCAGTCTGATCAATGAAAAGTGGGTTCATTTTTCCATTGTCTTTTCTCTGTGGGTAACTCTGACTCTTTATCTTTTGACTATCCTGATTCTGCTATTGTTTCTTCCACAACGGCTCCTATAACTGATACCCTAATGCTTGGGTGTCTTGGGGAGGGTGAAAGAAATGCCAACTTCCTTTGAAGATCTCATAATTCCCTGCAATAAAAGAAAACAAAAACACACACACAGAGGAGTTAGTCTCATCCAAGAAATAGAAAGTCCTATGACCATGAGCTCATGCTTGCTGGTCTTAGTGTGGAAAAAGGCATCCTGTTCACACTGACATTTAACTTGAAGAGTCATCATTATATTTTGAGGGAAGCAGAAGGAAGAGGCATGAAGGTCAGGAATTATCTCTAGTATAGCTCTTTTTTTTTTTTTTAGACAATTGGGGTTAAATGACTTGCCCAGGAGTCACACAGTTAGTAGTATCTGAAGCTGGATTTGAATTCATGTCCTCCTGAGTACATGAACCATGCTTTATCCATAGGGCTATCTAACTGCCATGTGTAAGGTTTTTTTTTAAACCTCTGATATAACTATATATATATATATATATGTCTTAGCAGTCAGCTTGTTGTGTGCCCTTGTTTCAAAGAGTACCAATGACATTGTGGGATGATGTCTTGACTTGTGCATGAATTGAATTTAAGTGAGGCAGAGTTGCACAAAGTCATCAGCTTTACTCTCTTCCTGAGTCATCAAAGTCCAGTGGTAAGAAAAAAGTCTGGGTGACTGGTGATGGATAACCCAGCATGCAGTGGATGACCTTGGCATCTTTGATGTCTGGCTAGGCTCTAAGCACTCCACAGCACCTGCTTCAGCCCTGTTTAAGGTCATTGGCAAATATTGTTCTCATCTGCCCATTCCACTGGGAGAAGTCTGAACATACTTGGGATAGACTTCTACCTCACTGATGGATTTGAGGCTTATCAGTCAGCTAAAAGCATCTTCATTGCTGTCAGAAGATAACTGTCTTTGATGTGAAATGGTGGTGTTGGTAGGGGAGGGTTCCTCCATTATTTAGCCAGAGTATGTACTATAGTTATATACATATATGTCATCTCTACTGATAGAACATAAGCTTCTTTACAGTAGAAAATTTCTAATTTTTTCTTTGTACGCCTAGCATCTAACACAGTGCCTGGCATTTAATAGATACTTAATAGATGTTTGTTAAGTGATTGACTAACAAATCTATCCCACCTCTGAGAATGGCTTTATGTTTGTATCAGGAATTTCTCATTTAATTCTCATGGGATAATATAGTTCTGTATTAGAATAATTTGTTTCTCCATCCTTTAATCTTTACTCATATGTTACCTCTTTCAGATTGTTGAATTTCTTCATTCTGTGAAACTAGGTATTTATTTGGAGTTTGAACATTGTAACAAAATCACTACAAATATGTATTTCAAAAACATGTAAACACTGACTTATGTTGCTTTTAAAGGCAATATTCTTGTGTGGGAAAACTTATATTAATTGATTCAAAGTGAAATGACTAGAACCAGAAAAAGAATATACACAATGATTATAATATTGTAAATGGTAAGAATAACAAAAGCACACAATGTAAACTAAATGCTATGAAATTATAGTGACCAAGTTTGGCCTCAAATAAGAGAAGGCACCCGACACCCCCCACCCCCACCCCTTCATTCCAGAGGTGGGATACTATGAGTGTAGAATATTGCATATATCATCAGGCAGGGTGGATATACTGATCAGTTTTGTTGAGTTGCTACTTTATAAAAAAAACCATTGTCCCATAGGGAAATTTTCAGAGTAGAGAGGAGATCTTGGGAATGAATAAGATATAAAAAATAAAAGAAATCAGTCAAAACTTATTTTAAAAAGGAATGTTCTGTGAAAGGGGATGTAGTCCTTTTACCTGAGGCAATTTTAAAATATTTTAGTAGGGTTGCAATACTACTTAATTAGTAAACAGCCCTTTCTGCTTTAAAAAATTGATCAGAAGAAAGGGAGAAAGTTTCTCCCACTTTTAAGTGGAGTGGAAAATTACTACTGTCTGATCAGGAAAAAAAAATTATGGGGTTCACTCTGTCAGCAGAATAGATACTCTATACAATTATAATTACCTATTTTAACTGTGTGGAGAGACATAAGAAAGGGAATGGTAAAACTTTTCAGCTGATAGGATCAAAGAATCAAAGATTTTGAGGTAGAAGAGGACCACACAGACAATTTAATTTGAACTCTTTCTTTTTTTGAGATGAAGAAATTGAAGTCCATATAGGTTAAATGATTTGTCTAAGATCACACAGATAGTAAGTGACCAAGAAGTTACCATGCTGTTCTCAATAAAGATGGTAGAAAAAATTACTAAGCTGTCTTTTTAATTGACTCTATTAGCTTAGAAAGAAAATAGTCTGCCCCAGCCAAGGTGGAGATTAGATTTGAAGGTTGAGAACAAATTGTCAGAAGAGGATTATGTTCCACTGGATTAAGTCAAGACCACTGAATTTTGGTGTGTACCATCCAGACCTTGGTTCATTCTACTCTCGACTAATCCACTTGTGATTTCTCATAGCAACATTTCCTAGATATTAGAACACAGACACCACACATACCCATCTCCAACACTCCAACAGATCTGGGTCTGCTTTCTTCTCCCCAAGCACATTGCTATCTTATGGAGACCACAGAAACTCAAAAGTGATATTGGTTCAGATATATAGTACAATGATCAAATCCAATGACCAATCATCTGTTAGTCTACTGGAATCACTGCTTGGTAGGATACTCTCTCTAGCCAACTCCACAGGGAGCCTTGGCCTAGGCCTAGATTTTATCCTCCATAGACTTCACATGGGACTAACTTTGAAGATCCAGACTTGAAGGTCATTCCTTCCTTTCTTCTTTCCTTCCTTCCTTCTTTCATTCCTTCCATATTCAAAACTTGTCTTTTAGTCTGATACACATACTCCATTTTCCCTTCCTTTCTATCACACTCACATATACTTCACTCATTCAACAACCATTGTCCTGTGGTATGCCACAAACATAACTAGGTGTCAGTTTTCCCATCTGATAGGCCAAATGAGAGAGGTCTGACAGCTGTCTTAACACAGCAACTCCCTTGTATAACTGTCTGCCTTCTCCCAGGATCCTCAGTGTTGACACAAACATTTTTCCCCTCTATACCCAAGCCTTTAACCACCCCTGCCTTCCAAACCCCACCCTTATAATAAATGATTTACCTCTCTACTTCTCAGAGGAGAGAGAAATCACCTGGCAGGAGCTCCCTTAAGACTTCTCATTATCATCACCCATTCTTTCCTATGTTAGTACCAGATGATGGGAAAAAAAAATGAAGGGGAGAGTCATAAGATCCAGGAAGAGGGACTAGATCTGTGATTGAATCGGTATAGGAATCTCCCAGTAAGGAACTTCCTCCAAGATTACAGGTTGGCAACATTTCTGAAATGTGTCTTGCCCAGGGTCACACAACCAGTTTACGTTAGAGATCAGATTTGAACTGAGGGTTGTCTGGTTTTGATGCTAACTCTTCATCTACATTTCCAACATGACTTTCAAAATGAAGGAACATTTGTAAAATCTTAGAGGGGCAATTCAAAGGCACAGGTCAGGGAAAGTAGAGAGGAATATGGGAGACGTTGGATTGAGGTGGTCGGAGATAGAAGAATGGGTAGTAGAGATTGAGGAGGGGAATAAGTAGTTTGTTCTGAGGCAGTTAGAGATTTAGCATCATTTGGACTAGTCAGTAAGAGAGGGTGGGAGTTTGCTAACCATGGGGAAAAAGTCTGGGATGAGTACCTGTGGATGGAAACAACATTACTTGTGATGATAGCTGAAAAGAATGCTCTTTGGCTCAGACACACTCACCTCCAACATCTGTCTGTAGGGTGTGGTTTGTCATGGCTTCTTTATGAAATCTTTTCTTTCTCTTCCACAGATTTGCACATAGTTGGCATTTAATTGATTGTTGAACTTGAAATCCAAGAGGCAGTCTAGAAAAGGTCCACCTCCAAGATAAGAATGCTTGGCATAGTAAATAAAGGCACAGCAAGGCATAAACCAGAGGTAGATAAATAGAAATTAATTGTAGTTAAGAATTAGTGAAAAAGGATTAATGAGAATAGTACCTGAGTATTAGTTTTGTAAAAAAAAAAAAAAACACCTTGCTATTATGTATGAAAACATTTTCCTACACATTTGTAAAGAGTAAAGTGTGATACAAAAGTAAAGAATTATTAATTAGTAATCATGATTAAGCTTAGCTGTTTAAGCATTAACTGTTCTTCTGTTATTAAGAAGGAAAAGAAAGTATCAATATCACCATCTCAAATAGCTGAAGACTACACTGTATAGGCAATAGCTTGGATCACAAGACCATAACTCTGTTTTAATGGGGAGCAGAGGAGTGGTTTGAGGTGGCAAATAGTAGTATAATTTGTAGCCTTAGAGGTTTGTGTAAGGCTCAGAGAGCTAGAGAATTTAAATGACTTGCCTATGGTCGCACAACTTATAAATATCAGGGGCCTGATTTAAACCCAATTTTTCCTGACTCTGTCAAACACTCTACTATTCCATTTTACCTTTGTAATTGTCCATGTATTTTTCTATTATATAACTAGCCAGCAAACATTTCTTAAATGCCTACTATATGCCAGGTACTATACTAAGTGCTGGGGATACAAATTAAAGGCAATATTTACTTCCTCATCCCCCTCACCCCATCAAAGGAAAAAAATAGCACATGTTCTCAAGGAGCTCACAGTCTAATAGAAACAATATGCAAACAACTGTGTAAAAACGATATATGTACAGGATAAATTAGTGACAACCAAACAAGCAAATAACTAAAACTAAGGGCAATCTGGAAAGTGATCTTATAGGAGATGGGATTTTAGCTGAGATTGGAAGGAAGTCAGAGAAGCCAGGAAATGGAGAGAAGAGAGAAATAATTTTAGTCTATGACAACATTTATACGGTATTTATTATGTGCCAGGACCTGTGCCAAGTGCTTTACAAAGTGAAATTGTATAGGGGAGAAGAAGATTCAGAGCAGATCCTTGGGGGCACCTAGAGTTAGTGAATATGACTCAGACGAAGATGCCCAAAGTATACTGAAGAGTGGTTAGACAAGTAGGAGGAGAGTCAGGAGAGAGCAATGTTGTGAGAACTTACAGAGAAGAGAGTATGAAGAAGGAAAGGATGATCAACAATGTCAGAGTCAAAAAGGATGAGAGGAGAAAAAAGGCCATCCGATTTGGTGGTTAAGAGATTATCGATAACTTCGTAGTTTCAGTTGAATGATGTTGGAAACCTGACTGTGTGTGTATACTTATCTATATAGTCTATATCTGGACATATATAGACATAGATATGTGCATACAAATACACATACATGTGTTATGTATATGTATTTGCGTGTATGTATGTGTATGTATAAATATACACATATGTATATATATATACATATATATATATATGTACACACATGTTAGCTAGTGGGAATGAATGGATCAAGTGAGGGTTTTTTGAGATTAGGAGACATTGCCATGAAGCAGAAAAATAGCCAGGAAAAAGGAAGAGAGAGAAGATTAAGGAGAGAGTGAGAGGAAGGGAAGGGGCAGGGGTAAAGGAAGAAGCATTAATAGACTACCTACTATGTGCAGGCACTATGCTAAATATATTTTAAAATAAATACTATCTCATTTGATCCTCACAAAAACCCATGAGGTAGATTCCTCAATTTTACAGTTGAGAAAACTGAAGCAACATGGATGGTGATGACAATAATGATAATAACTTTTACTATTATTACTGCTACTACTATTAATAATAATAATAACAATATTACATTTATATAGCATTTTGAGGTTCACAACTATGAAAAATGGCTTTACTAACCACCTTGATTTTCTTGAATTTCCTTATTATTCAGAGGAGGTCAGACTGACCTGGCAATCAGAATCAGCCAATCAGCAGGTAGACTGAGCATTCCTTAAGTCTGATGTACCAGAGATCCTTTACAGTGTTGGCTTGCTGAATCCAGAAATCCCTCTGCTGTGCTGGTAACCATAGAACTGACTTAAGCTGGTTCATACCAGTTCTAATGGACAGAACTAGTACAAGCATCCTATTTCCAGGACCTTGGGGACTTTTCAGCCTTACCCTCTTCCTTGTTCCATGTAGGCATCTCACGAGCTTTGTGAAATTGCCCCTCTCTGGGAAATGGAACCCAAATGAACCCAAGGAATTGTGGCAGTACCTGATTGGGCCATGAAGCAACCTTCCTGCCCAGCTTTGGGATTTCTCTTTGTCTTTTTAATCTGTGCAGTCTGACCCCAAAGTGAGCTCAGTTCCAACTGGAGCTCTTCATGCATGCATGCTTGCTGCTACTTCAAGAGAAAATAAACACACATATAATCTAATTCTGTTTCTCTTTCTTAGACCAAACTCTGGAGTTGATACAATATATTTTACATGTATTATTTCATTTGATCTCCAACAACAACAAAAAATTCTGGTTTCCTTGCAAATCCACTGGAATGTCCTAACTGTAATGATTGGGGAACACTAAAGTAATAACTATTGCCTGGGTCACTGGGGAGGGACAATTACTGGAGTTTGTTTTGGTCTTAACAAGATCCACCATTACAGGGTAAATAGAATGAATTCCCTTTAGACTTTGGCAGACAGATCTGGATCAGTCCCTGTGATTTCAGAGGGAAATCAGCAATTTTTAGTATCCTGAAGGGGAAGCAATCTTGGTTTATAAGCACCACTAGATCAATCTGGGTCACTCTTAATTGAAGCTAAAATAAGCAAAAGGGGAAAAATAGCTACTTTTTGTCCTGATTTGGTGACAATCTCTTTGAAATCTCCATTAACTAATGCCCATTGAATGCACAATTAAAATTGCTCATAAAAGTAAATGTGGTACAGCACCATAATCAAAACTCTAATCAATGTAAATGAATTCCAAATGAGCTCTAGATAAAAGACATTTGATCTCATCTATTGCATCTGTTTTGTTTTGTTGTTACTTTACCTGAGCTCTTCATGAATGTCATACACATTTCCCATGCAGTAGATTGGTAAGTCCCCAGGAGTCAGGAAGACCTGATTTCAAATGTTACCCCTGATGTTTACTGAATGTGTGACTACAGGACAGTCATAATACCTTCTCTGGGCCTCAATTTCATCATCTTTTAAATTGAAGATAATTGTACCTATACTTCCTATCTCATGGAGTTTTTGTGGGGCTCAAATGAGGTGATACATACACACATATAAAACCATATATAAATATATGTATATATATATATATATATACATATATGTAATATGTATTACTTTGAGGTTTATGAGTAATACACACACACCCACACACCCACACACCCACACCCACACCCCCCCCCCCCACATATGCGACTCTGTAAACCTCAAACTACTATATAGGATATCCCCAAAGTCTAGTGCAGTTTTAACTTTTAAAAGTGTAAATAGCTAGTAGTAGTAGTGGTGGTAGTGGTGGTGGTGGTGTCAAGCCAATCATGAGCAACTTTCCTGAGGGCTATTGCTGTGAATAACTTTAAGGATCTAACTGCACAATATAGTGAACTCTCTATTTATTCAGCAATAAACTAAGCAAAACCTTCAAGAAACTAAAGCACAACATTCACAACAATATAACATAACAACTTATTACTATGTGGCCACATAGTCTTAAAAAATTCAATAAGTCACAATCTCCTCAGTCAATATGGAGTACCTAAATCAAGTCTTCTTTCATCTTGACTCCAGGCTGGCTTCCAATTACCCTTAAGCCAATCATCCTTCAGGAGTAGTGGAAAGTACAAAAGTCATCTACCCCTAGATCACAATAAGTTACAATATCATCAGTCAACACTGAATAGCCAAGTAAGCAAAGTCTCCTTTCATCTTAACTTGATATTAACTTCCAAACCCCATGGCTCCTCTTCCAAGATTCCAGCTCTTGTCTAGATTCACCTGACTGCTGCCTGGATTCACAGGTAGGCAGCTCTCCATTCCTGTTCCATATTGCAGGGGATTGCTCCACCCCAAGCTCTTCACAGTTTCTGTTTCTAGGAAAACAAAGCTCAAGAGGGGTACTACAATAATTACACACATTGCTGGCATTATCATCTCAATTCACTTTCTGTCTGAGAAATCAACATAAATTGACAGTGCTTCTGTCTGACAAAGTAACACAATTCAACAGACAGAATACTTCTGTCTGTCAAAGTAACATAAATCAATAGACAAATTGCTTCTGTCTGACAAAGTAACACCAACACAGAACAACAGACAGAACAACAGACAGAGTGCTGCCATCATAAACATTCTCTTTCCTAACGGCTTGATCCCAGTTCAATCTCGAGCTTTTATCTGCTCTGCTCCTTCCTGTTCCACCCCTTCTGTTTAGTTGTTCCTGTTCTTCTCTTTCAGCAAGCTCCTCTCACTGTGGGCTCCATGTGATGACCTTACGCCTATTTAGGGCAGGGAGGATCTCCAAACACCCTAAGCCTATTAAGGGCAATGCAGTATATACTGTTTCCAACAAAGACTTGACAAAATCAAAGGTGAGGCTCAAAGGCATTTGATTAACTGAAACAAAGAGCAAAGTACTACTTTACTTGCCATTACAGGTGGCAGTAGTAGTGGTAATAGGTAGTGGTAACAGGTAGTGGTAGTGGTGATGGTGGTGGTTGTCGTAATAGTCATAGTAGTAGTAGCAGTATTTCACAAATGCATTCTGTAGTATCAGAGAGGTATAAATGACCTTAGAGCAGTGGTTCTCAACCTTCCTAATGCTGTGACCCTTTAATACTCATATGTGGATGTATCTGCATGTGGGTGTACCCGCATGGAAATGGATAGAAGAGTGTTTTCCGATGATCTTAGGTGACCCCTGTGAATGGGTTGTCCAACCCCCAAAGGGGTCGCGACCCACAGGTTGAGAACCATTACCTTAGAGGGTATCTTGTTGTAATGTTAATGGGATATAAGATCTCCCCAGCCATTAATAGGCCTCACTGTGGAGCCCATTAAGGGAAGCTTGCTTATAGGAATGCTTTCACACATTTTGCTCATTTCTAATTAGGCACTGAGTCAGGGAGGGTTGTGATACCCTTTGTCTCTAAAAAGGGTATATACACCCTGAGGTTAGCATTTTGCTTTGGGATTCTCTCATGGGTAGAATGTTCTTGTGATTTGACCAGATGAGACTCTGGGTAGCCATTAAGGAGCCCCCTGACTTTGAAAAACCCATATGTTGGTGCTTTTCTCTCTGGTAACTATCTATGTATTGCCTTGGTCAGACAATTGAATCTGTCTGTTGATCTGTGCTCATTTCTCCGATAGTTAGAAGACCTGTCTATTGGTCTTTATTTCTCTGCTTGTGTTTTCTCTGTTGGCATTGTTTTCTGGAGTTTGGGGTGCTGACTTTTCCCCTGAACTAGTGAATGTAATTAAAAAGATTGTTAATCCCTTAAACAACTATCTTTCCTATTAAAGCAGATCTAAGAACCTGTGCTAGCAGCCATCCTGGGTATGCCAGTATGGTTGTCTCTACACATGTCTAGCTCCCCATATTTTCCAGTTGAGGTGACTGTGCCTTGGCAGAGAAAGGAAATGACTTCTCTATGATACATAGTAAGGTAAAGGAGGGCTGAAACTTTCAAATCCAACCCACCCCCTTACTCTTAGCAAATAACCTTGTGTCCTACTTTTTGAAAAAATAAATCAACATTGATGAATGTGAACACCCTCTGATTTATTCTACCTCTGCTCTTAACCTGTTAATGTCCTCTTTTATTTTCCCTTCCTTCTTTGTGGGCTTAGAGAATGAGGTGGCATCCTCTTGGCTAAAGTTCACTTGCTCACCTGTATTATCAATGCCCTCCCTTCTTTCTCCCTTGGTGATTCCATTGCTTCAATGGCTTGAATTATTGCATCTATGTTATATTACCCTGGAAACCATATCTGCAACCCAAACTTTTCCCTAGAGCTTTAAGAACATATTTTCCATTATTTGTTGAGAGTCACCTCCCACAGCCTAGAGGCCAGATCTGTTGCATTTAAACCCTCCCCTAGGGTTCTCTATTATCTTCAATGGCATAGGGGGTGGTGTTTAATCTCTACCAATGGCTCAAGCCCCCACTAATTGCTTTCTCCATCAACTTGGAGGGTTCAAGCTTCCCCTCCAGTACCATTTAACCACTGAACAGTCAGATTAACTTTTTTAATCATTCAGAAAAACTTTTTTTAATGTTCTTTTTAATTTTATTTTTAATTTATGTAATGAAACAAATATTCCCATAACATAGTACAGTAAGAAAAAGATGATTGTACAAGAAATTACAGATTTAGTGTACACAACTTGCTTTCTCTTTTAAATATACAATAAAATTATCATATAAATTTTTTCCTTTCCTCCCACTGCCAGAGACAGGTACCATTAGACCCAAATAAGTGTATATACACACACACACACACACACACACACACACACAATTATTCTATACATACATCTGTCTATCAATTCTTTCTCTGGGTACAGACAGCATCCTTCTTTACATGTCCTTTATAGTTAATTTGGGCATTTATAATATTCAAAATAAATCATTGACTCTAAATTCTTCTTAAAATAATACTATCATTGCTGTGCACAATATTCTCTTGGTTCTGCTCATTTTGTTCTTCATTTATGCAAGCCCTTTCATGTTTTTCTAAAATCATTGAGCACAACATAAAAGAGGCA
>JAQQSV010013157.1:0-12595 GCA_028646515.1 Pseudochirops corinnae | reverse complement strand
TCTCTTGTCTCTTTGTCTCTATCTCTGTCTGTCTCTCTCTCTGTATCTCTCTGTTTCTGTCTCTCTGTTTCTCTCTGTCTCTGTCTCTCTCTGTCTCTCTGTCTCTCTCTCTGTCTCTCTCTCTCTGTCTCTCTGTCTCTCTCTCTGTCTCTCTCTCTGTCTCTCTCTCTCTCTCTCTCTCTCTCTCTGTCTCTCTCTCTCATCATCCTGGATACAAAATAGTACTTTTAATTTATTTTTATTTCTGTGTACTTGGCTTTGTGGGCTGTGAAACAGACTGGACTCAGAAGACTTGGGTTATTATTAGTTCCAGCTTAGCTGTAAATTCTGTGTGACCTTTGGCAAATCCCTGCATGTCTCTGGGCCTCAGTTTCCTTTCTTGCAAAATAAGGAGGTCAGAAAAAAATAATTTCCCAAGTGTCTTCTAACTCTAGACATTCTGCAATTCTAAAGTCATGTAAAATCTAGGTTAAAGTAGCCCCACTGCCTGCTTCCTAAAGCCCCACTTGATGGTGAGGATGAAGAGAAATATCAGCTGGCAGGGGTCCAATCAAAATAAGAACTCTGTGTGGAGGAGTGATCGATCATGGACAGTTTCTGTAGCCATTGGAAAACAGTTTGGGAGGAAATGAAACGTTTGTGGTTGTCTTGTTACTTCTTGAAAGCTCCAACTTTTCCCTGGTCTTCAATTCTTGTTCCAGATTCTTGTTGTCTCCAATTCTTGTTGTGAATATCAGAAAAAAACTTAAAAGTACCTGTTACAAATGATACTTTGTGTGTTGTAGATTGAGGAGTTACAGTATCTTTTGCCTAGTTCAGGGGATGGGGAGAAAGGTCTTGATGGAAACAATGTTATTTGAAGAGCTATGTGAGGGCTCCAACTACCTGCTTTCCCAAGGGTTTTGTTGTCCTTTGTCGGATTTGTCTCAGAACTTGTCGGGTACTTGGAGTGACAGAGGTGCCTGTAGCCTGAAGGCCTTGATTGCTTTTTAGATCAATCAATCAACAAGCATTTATTAAGCACCTACTGTGGGGAAGGCATTGTGCCAGACTCTGGAGATCCCACTCAGAGGGTTACAATAGTTTGATGAGTTTGGATGAATATAGTGTTGGGGGTGTAGAGTATTGGTGAATGATAAAGGACCTGGTGTGGGTTTAAGGAAAGCAACTAGCCACACTCCAGTGCCAGGTCTGGAGTCAGGAAGACTCATCTTCTTGAGTTCAAATCTGGCCTCAGACACTTACTAGCTGTGTGACCCTGGGCAAGTCACTTAACTCTGTTTCAATGACTTCATCTGTAAAATGAGCTGGAGAAGGAAATGGCAAACCTTTCCAGTATCTTTGCAAAGAAAATCCTAAATGAGTCACAAACAGTCAGATGCGACTGAACAACAACAAAAGTGGGTCAGAGGGAAGAAACAAGGCAGATAATAAAGGTGTATTCAGATTCTACATTTCTCTGAAGGAATTTCAGTCATTATCCTGATGTTCATCTTCAATGCTGCCAGGATTCTAGCTTTCAGGAAACACTGACGTTCTCAGAAGGAATGTTTTCCAGCAAATCAGCCCCTCCAGATTTCCAGACTCCTAGGCCCCTTGGACATGTTTCCTGTTCTGTGTATCTCCAGTTGCAAATTCTCTTTAGGACTTTGACGATTTCCATATTCATTCTCTCACTGCCTGATTCTTATCAGCTGCCTTTCCAATAATCCTCCTTAGATTCTGTATTTCCTCACTGTCCTCACCCACCATTGCTTCCTAGTTTTTCTCCCTTCTTTTATTGTTTTCATCTCGAACATCTATTTTCTTCTTGTTTCATTCATCCTCATGTTCTGAGTTAATGATAATATTTTTAAAAAACTGGACCTGTAATTTCACTGGTCTAAGGAATTAAAGTCTCAGAAACTCCCTTTACCAATTGACAGATGAGCACCTGCTCTGAAAACAATAGTTTTAGAGAATCACTTCAGGAACTGAGAGATTCATTGACTTGCCCAGGGTTACACAGCCAGTATGTGTTAGAGGTGGGACTTAAACCTCTCTAGGCCTCAGTTTCCTTATCTGTAAAATTAGTGGTTTGACTGAGTGGTCTCTTTGGTCTCTGCTTTTCCTAAATCTATGATCCTATGGTCCTCCTTGACCCTGAAGATGGTTCTTTATTGACTATCATACAGCTTTTCACCAAACTAAGCAAGAATAATAGCCAACAATTATGGAAGGCTTTAAGGTTTAGTAAGATAGATGCATACATATACATATCTGCATACATATACATACATACATATACACACACATGTCAGTTGTTTTTCTATTGTGTCTGACTCTTTGTGAGCCCATTTGGGGTTTTCTTGGCAAAGATATGGGAGGGTTTGCCATCTCTTTCTCTAGCCCATTTTACAGAGGAGGAAGCTAAGGCAAACAGGGTTAAGTGACTTGCACAGGGTCACACACTAAGTACCTAAGGCAGGATTAGAACTCAGAAGGATGAGTGTTCCTAACTCCAGGCCTGGCACTCTATCTGCTTTGTCACTTAGCTGCCCTAAATATGCATATACATGTATACATACACAAACACACATATCTAATTTGAGCCTCACAATAACCCTATGAATTAGGTTGTATAGAATGTCCCAAAAGTCTTAGTACAGTTTTAAGAACTTAAAATTGTACTAAGACTTTTAGGATATCTTGTATATATTTTACAGGGAAGGAAACTGAACAAACAGAGGTTATTTAGCTTATCCATGGTCACACAGGTAGTTAAAGTCTAGATAGGATTTGAACATGTCTTTCTGACTCCAAATTCAGCATTCTTAGATATATGGGTAGAGACTCAGACCTGAAGTCAGAAAGACCTGAATTCAAATCCGGCTTCAGATACTAAATAGTTGTGTGGCCCTAGATAAATCATGTGATCTCTTGTCTGCCTCAGTTTCCTCATCTGTAAAATGTAGACAATAAAAGCACCTGCTTCTCAGGGTGGTTATGTAGATAAAATGAGGCAATATTTGTAAAGCATTGCAAAATGTTATAGTGCTAGCTATATATAACAAGTACTACATATACATATATTATATATGTGTGTGTATATATGTATATATATATGAAACAAATTCTAGCTAGCCAAATATCTAACAGTATCATCTTTGCTAGTAGGGTTCGGTAAATTCCCGGGATTCCAGGTTATTGAATAGAGTTTCTAGGTACTTTAGATGGGGGAAGCTTCTACAGAGGAATTCCAGGAGATTGTTGACACACAGGAGACTGGAGTGGTGAAATAAAAACCATAACCTACCCCATTCCCACCTGTGGAAATGTGGTGATCATTTCCTCTGGTCATTCGTGGGGATTCTCTTTAGAGCAGATAAAACCCCTTTCTTTCTTAACTGCCTGTTAGATTTCCTTTCTATCTTTCTCCTTTTCCCTTTGACCTTTTCTTCCAACTTGCTGTCTTCCTCCACTCTTCCTGAAGTAAACTTCTTCCATTGGAATTGGCTATCTTCCAGCTGCCAGGGAACTTCAGGCTCCTGGGCATAGACTCAGTCAGCTTTGAGTTCCATTGGGTATTATAACTGCTGGTACTAAGGCTATAAAACCTTAACGGTCTCCAGAAAAGGCCGCTGTAAATTCTTCTGATGTCCCACTTGGAGTGTAAAGGTTCATGCCTCTCTACCTCCCTCCCCCAACCTCATCCCCTTAGGTCTCCACCAAACTCCCTCTGGTTTTATGAAAGGGGCCATACATTAAAGCAAGAGACTCACAAATCCCAGCAGCCCCCAGCTGCTGCCAGGGTTGTGTTTTGTTTAAGGAACTTAAAAAAAACCCAGAAAACTTTGGACTCAGACTTTGTTTTAGGAACATGGGTACCTAGTATGAGCTTTCAGGGATAATATGAAAGACTTTAGTAAGCATAGTTCTCAGAGAAACAATGATTTGGAAGAGAGGAAACAGGGGGATGCACAGAAAATGATCTTTAAAATGTAATGATGCCTAGAAAGTGATTTTTCTGAAAATGACACCCAGGGGTCCTGTGTTTTTTCCTTCTCAATTGCTTCCATATTGCTACCTGGGACCTGAAAAGCCAGCTGTTTTCTCTCTGAAAAATACATTTGCCCATTTGGAATTGAACTAGGAAACAAACCTGCATGGAGGATGGGGGTGGGGGGTAGGGGAGGCAGGAGCCTGAGAAAGAGTCAAAAATCATTTCTCCCCAAAGGGTTCCAGGCAGGTCTCACAAGCACCTGGGGAGCTGATGCATGCAGTAAGAAAAGGGCCCCTTTTAGAAAGACACTCCTGCATGGCAGTTAGCAATTGATTGTTCTGCTTGGGAAATTGATTATTGAAACTTGCACCCCTAGGATCATGGGATTTAACTCCTAGGCTGTATACTACAACAACGTTTTCTTTGACTTTTTCCCATTAAGGACAAGAGAATACCTCGAAGATAGGGAAGGGGGAATGGCGGTGGTGAGGAGATGGAAGTTATGGCATGAAGTTCTGACAGGGAATGTGTGTCAGGGGTAGATGAAAACAGCTGGGTCTTGGGTTTGTTAAACATGTCAAACTATTTTTCAAATGTTTCAGGTTTGATAAAATCCAAAATGTGTTCTATCCCCACCCCTGCCCCCTTTTAGTTTTTAAAGCCTTGTGCATTTCATGGGAAATTAAATCTGTGTGTTTCGGATTCCTTTACACTTAACTCACCAGAAGAGGCTGTGTTTGGAGTTAGACGAGGTACCATAAATGTTCTGCCTTTTGTATCTTTATTAGGCATCGGGGGCCTCTATGATTGGGATGGAGGTGTCATGTCTGGACAGCTGCATTCAGTCCCACATGAGACAGACTGGGGACGAGGGCTTTAAAGGAACTAATCGTGGAGAGAGAGAGAGAGAGAGAGAGAGAGAGAGAGAGAGAGTGTGTGTGTGTGTGTGTGTGTGCATGTGCATGTATGTGAGTGTGTGTGCACGTGTGTGTGTGAGTGCATGTGTGTGTGCGTGTGCGTGTGGTTCATATACACTACACCTGTTTGTTTTATATTTTCTTCTCTTTGCTTAATGAAAACCAAAAACCAAACCTCAAATTAGCTACACATGTTTAAATAGAATCAGCAGTAGATGCAGAGTTTCTCCCCCCTCCTCCCACCAGAGCCACGACATTTTTGGGGCATTCTTACTTGAGGATTTCTGAAATATCTTCTCTTGTTGTCCCAACAAACCAGGAGGGGGTAGCTTAGGAGTGAGTGGCTATAGTGGACTTCACAGCTTGGAGATCCTAGGACGTAAGGTTTTTAGACTTGTCCTGGGCTGCAATACCCCATGGTGACCTCTATTGCAAATCCAAAACCTTGCTTCACTAGCCAGGTGTCCTTGGATTAGTCTCATTCTTTCTTTGGGTCTCAGTCTTCTCATTTGGAAAATAAAATGTTTGGACCAAATGATCTCAGAAGCTTTTTTTTTTTAGTTCTAAAATCTTATGATAGTCAATGAATGCAACTGCCTAACTCTGCTAGGTGGCACAGTAGATAGAGTGCATGGCCTGGAGTCAGGAATATCTGAGTTTAAATGTGGTCTCAGAAACTTACTAGCTGTGTGACCCTGGGCAAGTCACTTAACCTTTTCTGCCTCAGTTTCCTCATCTGTAAAATGAACTGAAGAAGGAAATGGCAAATCACTCCAGTATCTTTGCCAAGAAAACCCCAAAGGAGTCATGAAAAGTCAGACACAACTGAACAACAACCTCTTTTCTCCATGGATTGCTTGGATGACAGTCCCCATGGCTTATTATAAATTTTAGTAATTTAGTAAAATTCTTAGTAAAATCTCATTTTCCAATCCAAACCAGCTACAACAGATCCATGATCTAAATGTTTCCAAAAGACCTTTGAGTGCCTCTGATATGGGGTACCCAGTGTCCTTCCTATAACAGTAACCAAGCTTTAGAAATAGAGTATTCTCTTTCCTTGAACACTCATCAAGTTTATACCAGGAAAAATAGTAAGAAGGAACCGTAGTCTTGTCTGCAATGAGACCTGGACACTGAATGGGAGGAGTGGGAAAAAGAGGGAGAGGAAAGTTCTATCTTCATTAGCAAAAATATGAGTTATGGATATTCAAAAACATAAATCCAGTTTTGGTACTTTTTATAACATGTTCAACCACAAACTAGTGGCCAAGGAAATGTTTATAAGCAGAAATACTAGGGAGCTTGTGCAATAAGGAGAGAAGACTCATTTGCATAAAAGCAATTGACACATATAAAATAATCCTTAAAAGAGTGCCTTATAGGTTCTACAGTTATCCCTTGAGACTTTCTCCATTGGGATGTTGCTATGTCAAAGGGTTGGTATAAGAAATTAAATGTGAATTTAATTTAAATGGGCATTGATGGGATGATCCTTAAAGGTCAGCAGATGACACAGAGATTAGGACCAAATCCTTAACCCAAATTTTACAATAAGGTACTGTAAACACCCCATAAAAGAAAAAGAAATAATTCAGCCTTCTCTGGTACAAAGGGAGGGCCAAAATTTTTATGCTGAATTTTCAAATCGCAGGGATGCTGTGCCCTAACCCCCTCTATGTGCAAGGGATAACTATAGTTATAATAGAATATAATATTAATATAATATGGTTGTATATATAATATAAATAATATAAATAATATAAATAATATAATATAATATAATATAATATAGCATAGAATATTAAGGCCTAGAAGGAACCTAAACCCAGTTCCTTCATTTCCAGACAGGGAAAGTGACAACCCAAGATCATAGCAGAGGATCATAGTTTTAGAACTGGAAGGATTAGAGACCACGGAGCTAGTTCTATAAGGATTTTGATAGAGGTTTTCTAGGTGCTTAACTACTTCAAGTGACTTCTTGAAAACTATCCCTCTGGGGCTCCCTTATTGGAAGGGATTATTTCCCATTTTCTTCTTGAGCAGGAGTTTTTTTTCCCCCTTTTTCTGTGTTATAGACTCTTGGTAGTCTGCTAAAGCCCATGCATCCCTTCTCAGAGTAATGCAAAAAATGCATAAAATAAAAAACATAGGATTACAAAGGAAACCAATTAAGATTGCAATACAGTTTTTAAAATATATTTTTAAAAAGTTCACAGACTCCAGGTTAAGATCTCTTCCCTGTTCTAGAAACCTAGGTTTTAATCTCCCTTGATTGATATCCAGCACTGAAGATTTGAAATGGTGTGACTTTGTGACTATTAAATTTTAGGCTAAAAGTGTCACATAAATCAGACCATGATTTTATCTTTTAGAGTATGTAGAGCTAAAAGAGGCTTTCTACCCTTTCTTTTTATAGATGAGTTAAATGAGGTCAAGAGAGGTTTTAAATGACTTTTGAAGATCATAGATTTTCTGAGGGTTTGATTTGAACCTACCTCCTGAACAGCTAAAACCAGTGTTCTCGCTGCACAGCCTTGGTTTCTCTTAAGTTATGGCATCTCTCAACACCTTGGTTCATTGTTCTGTCTATGTGTGTGTGTGTGTTGGGTTGGGGGGGGGAGGTGGAGACTGAGGAGGAGTGTAAGAAAAATGTGGAGGTGCTGATGAGTTCTTACAGATGCTGATCACCCTGTCTAAATATTCCAATTTGTTCACTTAGCCAGCAACTGAAAGGAAGAAGCTGAGAGTTCAAGATGTTTAGCTTTTGCTGAGTGTGTCTTTGGGGAACTTACAAAGGGCTTTTAAAAAAAGAATTTACAGCTGCTGGAGGAAGGGTAGCAATCGAGATCATAACTCTTTGTTTACCCACAAAACCAGGGCTAACCAAGGTGTGCTAGCATTAGCCTCCTTGACACCTCTCCCTGGCCTACACCCGGGTTCTTAACCTTCCTGGTTAGGTAGGTCACTGGGGTGTGGGGAGGGTTTGGAAGAGGCAGAAGGAGTGTGGGAATGGGACTGGGGGGAAGGAAGGAATGTGCCTAGATCAGGGATCCTTAACCTGGGATCTCTCAATGGACAGATTTCAGGAGATCCATGAATGTAGATCGGGGGAAAATACATCTTTATTTCCACTAACTAACCTGTAGCTGAAATTTAGCATTTCCTTGAATAATTTAAAAACATTATTTTGAGAAGAGATCAATGGACTTCACCAGCCTGCCAGAGGGGTCCACTGTACACAAATAATCAAGAACTGCTGATATGGAGCATCCCTAGGGGCAGCAGTAGAACCAGAGTGAAGAACTTCCCCACTCATTCATTCCCCTTAACCTCCAAAAAGCTTTCAGGCTATTGGCTCTCTGTGCCGGTCTGAACAGAAATCGGTCTATTCCGGGGCATTCCCAGCTTGGCATCTCAGTAACACAAGCTTCTGCAGCCTAAGTGGGTTTTTAAATGACTTCAATTTCAACCTCAGGCCCTGGAGTTTTGGTCACCATAGGTTTTCTTCTTCCTTTCTTATTTAAGAAGCTCTGGGAACTTAAAAGCCAACTCTTGAAAGCCAAGCATTTCGGATCACATAAAGGTGTCTGCAGGGCCCGCGCTGGACATGGGTTTGTTTGGGATTTTAATCTTGCTGCGGGTCATCCTTGGTTTCTTCAAACAGACTCTCCAGCTCAAGCACACCCAATTCCTTACTACCCCCCATCTCCATCTTCCACAGGGAGAGGGGCAAAGGGAGGAGGAGGAGGAGACTGGGGGTCGTAGGGGGAAGGGAAGAAGCCTGTTCGCCCCCATGCTGGGTCCACGCAGACTTTGTGAGAAAGCGCCTCTCCATCTGCAGTCCAGCCCGGTGGGAGTCAATTAATTCTGAATAAGCTAAAGCGACAGAGGTATTTGCATTCACAACCTGACTGATGACCGTATAAAATTGATTTATGAATTAAAGTGCTTCCCCTCCCTTTATCCTGATTCAAGCCATAATTGATTATACGTGCTGCAGCGAAATTAAATAAAGGAAAATGAAAAAGAAAAGAACAAGGAAAAAGAAAAAAAAAGGGAGGCCCCGGTGCCGCTGCCCAGCATTCTCGGGGCTTCCCGGGATTAGCCATTCTATTCTTCACTTATAATTTTTTATTTAAAAAGTTACTTCCCTCTCTTTCCTCCTCCCCACCTTCCTCCATGGCCAACCCTCTTCTCTTCAAGCAACCTCTGCTATTCCGTGTTTTTTCTCCCAGGTTTAGGCAGGGCGATGCTGCCAGCAGTTCCCAGACAGAAAAATTGATGGGATGATGTGCTACAGATCCTAAGGAGGGATGGGCCCTCTAGAGACTGTGTGCCTTAAACAAAGCTTGCTTTCTGAGCGTCAGCCTCCCTCTTCTGTGCCTTTCTCCAAGTCTTTCCATCCCCCTCCCCCTTCCCTCCTCAAGTGCCCAGGGGCCTCAATCAAACCCAAAGACCCTTCCTGCCCTCCCCCTGGCTAAACTTTCCTTCAGGAAAGGATATGATAAATGTGCTTATGCTAAAGATACGAATTAATGACAACCACTAAAGTATTGCCTTTCTTGGGGTTTTTGCATCTTGTAGAATAAAGCTTTCAAGGAAGGATCATTGATCTGGTCCAGAAGGTTTTGTTTGGGAAAGGAGTCCTCTCAGAATCCCCGAATTATGTCACACAATAAAAGCAGTCATAAATTTATATAGAGCTTTAAGGTTTGCAGAAGGCTTTAGAAACATTGTATCATGAGAAGGATCCTGAGGTGGTGTATGGAAAGCTGGCCTCCAAATCAAAAAAACCTGGGTTCAAGTCCCACCTTTTACCCATGCTATCTGTGTGACTCTAATCAAGTCACATAGAGGAAGCTAGTGGTACAGTGGTGTCAGGAAGGCCTGAGTTCAAATTTAGCCTAAGACACTTACTAACTGTGCAGTCCTGGGCAAGTCACTTAAAGGCTGTTTGCCTCAGTTTCCTCAGCTGTAAAATGGGGGATAATAATCACACCTATCTTGTAAGGGTTGTTGTGAGGATCAAGTGAGATAATATTTGTAAAAAGAGCTTAGCCCAGTGCCTGGCACAGAGTAGGTATAATATAAATACTTATTCCCTTGTTCTTTCTCTCCCTGACACCAACATAACCTGGCAGCTCTCTAGGAATGATGGTAAGACTATAAATTGTAGAGAAAGTGCCGACCTAAATTGGTTGAGAGAATCCCCTCACATGGGAATTCTGTATAATAATGAAAAAAAGTCCCCAAAATAGAACATGTGTTCTGATTCTTACAACTATGCCAAGGCAGCTGCTATCATTTCCCCATGGTTTGTTCATGGTCAAACAACTAAGTGTCAGAGGGGAGATCTGAACTCAGGCTTTCCCCCTCCAAGTTCAAAGCTCGTTCCACCACACCTACACCACACCATCTAGATCAGTGGTTCTCAACCTTCCTAATGCTGCGACCCTTTAATACTGGTATGTGGGCGTATCTGCATGTGGGCAGACCCGCCTGGAGACAGATAGAGGAGCGGTGTCTCGGTTCCTAAGACCATCAGAAATATGTGTTTTCTGATGGTCTTAGGTGACCCCCAAAGGGGTCGTGACTCACAGGTTGAGAACCGCTGATCTAGGTCTATATGCCATACATACCATGTACTCTCAACTGATTTCATAGTCATTGTTCTCTTCAAGATGTCATTTTAGATCTCTTTGAGAAGAATGACTCTGCCCTCTAACTTCTTTCCCTCCCACTCCCTTGAGAAATTACACATGGTTTATGCTACATCTTCATTCACTTGCTTGTATTCTCCCATTGTGTCATGAATTTATGTCATCCCTCTCTCTGCCTGGACAGTAAACTCCTTCAGAAGAGACCAACTACCCTGTTGTCTGGCGTGCTCCATAGAACCATGTACAGTGATGACAGGTCCATTGCAAGTGCACGGGATGTGGTTATGAATGGATGAAATTTGCCAACGTCCCACTCGTTACATTTTCATTTTGAATTGTAGGGAAAAGCCCATGCTGAGATGGACGTACTGTGGAAATGGTTTGGTGGCCCTTTAGCGAGACAGGACTTTCTTATAGAATGATTCCATGGAATTTAGAAGGGCCTATGAAAATAGATCATCGAGCTTAACTATTTTTTTTCCAGATAAAGAAACAAAGACCATACAAAGTTCCAGAACTTGCTCAATGTGGGCATATCTGCATGTGGGCGGAGCTGCCTAGAGACAGATAGAGGAGCTGTGTCTCGGTTCCTAAGACCATCAGAAATATGTGTTTTCTGACGGTCTTAGGTGACCCCTGTGACCCCTGTGAAAAGGTCATTCAACTCCCAAAGGGGTCATGACTCACAGGTTGAGAACCACTGCCCTAATAGATCTGGCCTATCTACTTTTCTGATCATAAATCTCTCTGAAGATATCCTTTAGCCTGCTTCTTTTGGTATATATACCAGTCAATGTATGACCACCATATACCTTTCTATCTCCTCTTTGGTGATTTTTGTCTTTATTATGTTAAGATGGGAAGACCAGGAGCAATTTTAAGGAATATATGGAGGGGAGTTAAACTTCTCACTAAAAATTATAAGTGAGTAAGGCAGCCAGTTACAGCAATAATTAGGTATAGAGGTTTAGTGTCCTTGTTTCTGTTCTTGAAGAGGCTAGGCTCTTTGGTATTTATAGGAATAGTTGACGTTTAAAATAACACTTGAAAGTTTGCACAGCACTTCATAACTTTATCTCATTCTGTTCTCTCTCTCTCTCTCTCACACACACATACACACACACACACACAGACACACACAAACCACTATGAGGTGGTACTATTATTATCCCCTTTTTAAAGATAAGGAAACTGAGTTCCTGAGAGATTAGGTGACTTGCCCAGGGTCACACAGTGAATAAATGTTTGAGGTAGGATTTGAAACGAGGTTCTGGGGATACTCAGTTCTGTGAGGTGCATTTTTTACATACATTAGATACTCAGAAGAAAGATGAAATGCAGAAATTCTTCCCAATTTGTGAGTCTGGAGGTTCATGCCAAATAGAGCAGAGGAATGAAATGCCTTTTAAAAAATGTGTATATTTTGACCTATTTTGTTAGATGTTTCCCAGTTACAGGTAAAGAAAAAATTTAAGTTATGTTTAAAATTTTTGAATTCCAGTTCTCTCCTTCCCTCCTTGAGAAGGCAATCACTGTGATTTCAATTAAACATGTTAGGTCATGCCAGCAATATTTCCATATGAGCCATGTTGCAAAAGAAAACATAAAATAAAACAATAAAAATAAAGTTTTTAAAAAGTAAGCTTAAATATACATTCTGAGTTCATCAGTTCTTTCTCTGGAAATGGATAGCATTTTTCATCGTGGGTCCTTTATGATTGTCTTGGCTGGATCATTTTCTGGATCAGACTAGCTGTCTTTCACAGATGATCATCCTTATGGTATTGTTGTTCTCTGTGCACAGTGTTCTCCTGATGTTGCTCATTTTACTTTGTATTAGTTCATATACATCTTCCTAGGTTTTTCTGAAACCATTCTGCTCATCATGTCTTATAGCACAATAGTATGATGAAATGCCTTTTAAAAAATAATACATTGATGCTGGTTGATACCAAAAGTCTCATGGAGGTATATGTATTATCAATGAGATATTCTAGCTTTATCACAGCTAATTCCTTTTTAAAGGTTACATA
>JAQQSV010013156.1:0-12595 GCA_028646515.1 Pseudochirops corinnae | reverse complement strand
AGTGCTTTTGAGATTCTTTCTCCATCTGGCAAAGGTGACTTTTGAAGGCATTCTTCTCCTCATTGGCTTTTTGGGCCCCTTTTGTCATTTGGGTTAATCTATTTTTTAGGGTGTTGATTTCTTCAGTCATACTGCTGACTCTCTTTTCATGATTTTCCTGCAACATTCTTATTTCTCTTTCCAATTTTTCTTCCACTTCCCTTATTTGGTTTTGAAAATCCTTCTTCAGGTCATCTCTGGCTTTAAGACATTCTTCATGTTTATTGGAGGACCCTGGTGGGGGCACTCTGGCTGTGCTCTCCTCCTCCCTCTCTCTCCCATGATCTTTCTTTTCCCCAAAGAAGAAATCTAGGGTTTGGGAGCTGTTCTTACTTTGCTTCCTATGCTTATTCTTACTCATGGTTGTTCAGACCGTGATTTTTTTTTTTTAATCTCTATGGGGCTCTGGTTCTGCAAGGGAAAGCTCTGTCCCAAATTGCTGGGGTCCTCCCAGCTGCCATAGCTCTCAGGAAGATTCTGGGAACTCTTCCTATTTACTTCTGGCTGACTGGATAATGAAGACTCCAGAACCGAGGCCCAAGATGGAGATCCAGATCCAGGCCACTCAACACGAGAGCTCTTGGCCTGAGAACAATTGCTCAGTCCCCCTGCTGTCTGCAGGCCGCGGGCAGGAAGCTGCAACGCAGAGGCGGGTGTAAAACCTCTGCCTTTCGCTTTGCCGCTCTGGAGACCTTTCGGCCAGACTGCTTATCTCCCCCTTTAGCAATCCCCATTCGCAGCTGTGGCTAATCCACTCACCAGAGGTCTCCTCCCACCCAGCTGCCTCTGGGGCACAGCCGCGGCTTCAGGCCAGGCTGGTTTCAGTTCGCAGTGCTGATATGGTTCCTCGTAGCCGAGCTGACTTTAGTGGGAAGTATCTTTGTGTGCGTTTTGGAGTTCTAGGATTGGTTTAGAGTCCAACTTTATGGGTATTTTGGGGTGGCTATGTGAGAGCTGTAATATGTTGCTGCTGCTACGCCACCATCTTGGCTCCGCCCCCCCCCAAAAAAAACATTTTCAATTAACTGATGATGTTATAATTCAGACAGCTGAGAGTTTCGAACAGAGTGACAGGAGAGGAAAAAGAGGAACCAACTGTAGTTGGTTTGCTTAAGGAATTTAGCAATAACAAGGAAGAGAGATATAGGACAATAGCTAATAAAAATGAATAGATCAATGGAGGGTTTATTTAAGGTTAGGAGACTCATGGAAGTGTCTGTAGGGAACAAAGTAACAGCCAATAGATAGGTGAGGAATTTATAGTGAGAGTGAAATGACAGATGAGGCAATTTACTGGAGCTAACTGGATGGATAGAATAGAATCTAAGGTACATATCAAACAGTGGATATAGTGGGTGAAGATATTTTGAGTGATCACATGAGGAGGAGTGTAGAAGAGGAAATTCTCAAAAATTGGCCTTAACTTTTTCATTGAAGTATGAGTCAAAATTCTTAGCGGCAAGGGTGCGATGGGAGGTTTGAGAAGTCCTGAAAAGTTTTGGAAAACTCACTGTGGTTAGCACAATAGTGATTTGATTTGGAAGGTCTAAAGCAAAGCCTTGCTTCTGTAAGAGTTACTAGAAGCATTCTTTGTTTCCCTTCTCTAGGTCTGTTTATTATCATGTTAACAGGAGTGAAGGGGATAGACCGAAGGAGTAGTCCAAAGCTTGGATTTCTCAAGACATGATCAGATATCAGAAATAAAATAAAGGAACAAGGTACCCAAATACAGATGATGGTGTCAAGTTGAAATGGTTTGTATGGAGATCAAATAGGGAATGAGAAGAGTGTAGCCTGTATAAGGGTCATGACTTGAGAATGGGGGGGGATGAAGTATGGAGGGATTGGAGGTCACAGTGAGGATGAGAATCAATTTTATGGGTCATAAGGTAGAAGGAAAGATGGAATGATAAAATATCATCAGATGAAGTCATTTCAGAACTTTCATGAACATCAAAGTGGAACATTTGATTTTGATAGCCAAGAACAAATTATGACTATATCTGAGTATAGGTAAGATAGAGGAGAGGAATAGATCATTGGAAATGAATAATCTGAGGAAATGAGAATTTAGGGTGTTTCAGGGAGCTTTTATATATCATGAATCCCTAGTCTCAGGGCAAGATTTATAGAGAGAAAGACTATGAAATAGGCATTCAACTCCCCGAATAAGGAAGGTGGTTGTGGGGTTGTGTCTTGATAGATTATGACTAATAGAGAACTTGATTTGGTTATAAATATAAATATGCGTATGCACTGAATGAATATTAAAGAAGGAGAGGTTAACCTCTCAGTTTCTATATCTATAAAATGGGGTCAATAAGAACACCTATCTTGCAGGCTTGTAAAGATCAAATATGATAATATATTTAAGGTATTTTGTAAACCTTAAAAGACTATATAAAACCAATTATTCTCAGTTTGTATTATTATCAATGAAAAGTAAACAGGAATTTATGTTACATAAATACATTAATTAATTGAAGATTCTTAAAATTTCCTTCTATGTTTCATGTTATAATCATCTCTAAAATCAGTTGGTTTTACTTACCAATAATATACTGGGGAGAGTCATTAAGGAGATGAAAAATATCTTTTGTGAAGAGCTGTTATTAAGCTAGGAAACTTCAGCTAATTAATACTATGGCCATGATGTACTCATTGCTGAAGAAGCCAAAGAAATTGATCATTATGAGAATAATAAACTACTGAAAAAAATCATTTAAACTAGGCACTTGACATTTCAGCCATATTTGTAATACACACATATTTAAGAACTGCATCCTCAGCATTACTGATTTGGAAATCCCCATAAATATGTTAGAATATTGCACATATATCTATCCCTGGCGAGGCTTTAAGATATATAAAATGTGGGATATTTATTAGCAGAGATGGTTTAATTTTTTTTGTCTTTGTAGTGTCTGCATATAGTAGACAAAATGTGACTGTTTATTGTTAAATTGACAATTGATATCTCATTACCTTCTACCTAATTAAAATGGTGGTATAATAATTTGCCCTTTATAATGAGTTCCAGATAGAAAAAGAGGTCTTAGGAAAAAAGTGGTGGCAGTGAGCTATGTGACAGGATTAAGGAGTCTGCATTCCCTTATTAACAGTATTGGTCCTCCTTGGTTCAATTTTTTTCCCCTCTTGAAAATCTTTGTCACCACCACTAACTCTCACATCTGGCATAGAGTTGTAATGCACACTCTCAGTGGGGGATAATGAGTGCTCAGAGATTATAGTAAGAAGGAGAATAAGCCACAACCTAACTAAACTGAAAATAACAGAAAGATCTATAGGTTGTCTTTTTAATATTTTTGATGTTATTCTCATGCCAGTGGGCAGAGCTGCAGATGATGGCTTTTTCCCTTTTCCTGTTGGAACAGCAGAACTCCTCTGTTTTGTTATTGGGAATCACAGATATAATAATTATAATTATAATGCCAATAGCATATTTATATAGCATCCATTATGTGCTCAGGCCAGCGGTGGGAAACCTGTAGCTTCAACATCATGTATGGCCCTCTAGGGCCTCAAGTGCAGTCCTTTGACTAGATCCAAACTTCACAGAACAAATCCCTTTAATAAAAGTATTTTTTTGGTAAAACTTGGACTCTGTCAAAGGAATGCACCCAAAGACCTAGAAGGCCACATGTGACCTCTAGGTCACAGGTTCCCCACTCCTATAGACAATAGGCTAAATATTTTCCAATTATTAATTCACTTATATCAACTCTGTGAAATAGAAGCTATTATTATCCTCATTTTATAGATGAGGAAACTGAGGGAAAACAAAGGTTAATTGACTTGCACATAGTAAGTGTCCAGGGTTAAATTTGAACTCAGGTCTTCCTGTCTCTACGTTTGTCCTCTGTACCTCCTAGCTGCCCCATGGTTGAAGACTTGTCAAGATGGTCGAATTGAATCTTATAGATAAGTTTCTGTTTCATTTATAGCAACGTTTTTCTCATAATCAACTGATTTTTTATAAAGAGTTGAACAGAACATCAAGGGCATCTGTTGTAACTTTTTCATTTAATATATAAAGCATCTAGAGTCCAGACCGATTAAGTGACTTGTTCCAGGTCACACATTTAGTGAGGTCCATTGATATGACCTGAAACTTTAGGATTACTATGAAGAACTCTCTATTTAGAGAAGTCATTTCTGATGTATTTTCACTTTCATGTTGAGTTAAATGCATGCTAATACTCAGCATATATCTTTCTTGGCATAGTTATGGCACTTGGCACAGTTATTCACTGTGGTTCAGTCAACCAAACATGCAGTTGTCTACTACCTAAAGACTCCATATTATTGAATTGAGAGAAGTCAATGTACATGTGTAGGATGGGTAAGGGGGGAAGAAAGGTTAGGAGATATAGAGGGAAGGAGTCAATTGAACTCTAGGATATCTCTCCAAAGCAATAGATCTGTGTTATATAAAGTTTTTACTTATTTACACACATAAAAATGCATACATGACAAGATAAAAAACATAAAAGATAATAATTCTACATATCTCTCTAGTCAGAATTCTAAGTTTTTTAAGTTGGATAATTTAAGTTGGACAATAGTAAGCAACCTAGCATACTCAAGATGGCTGCTAGCACAGGTTCTTAGATCTTCTTTTCTAAAGGAAAGCAACTCAAAAGGAGTTAACAATCTAAATTTAGTCAAATGTATATATCATTCACTTAGTTCAGGGGGAAAAAGTCAGCACCCTAAACTACAGTAAATAGAACCAGAAATTACAAGCAGATAAAAATACAGAGAAAATAACACAGTTCCACAGACCAACAGACAGGGCTTCTAGCTGTCTGACCCATTACATACATACATAGTTACCAAAGAGAGAAGAAGCACCAACATCTGGGTTTTCAAGGTCAGGGAGCTCAATGTCTACCCAGAATCTCATCTGGCCAAACACACAACCCTGCCCATAAGTGAGCTCCAAAGCAAAACCTCACCTCAGAGTATATATACCCTTCTTCAGGATCAGAGGACATCACGACCTTTGTGACCCACTGCCTAATTACCAAGTAACAAAAGATATGGGTCTTCTTGAAAAACAAGCCACCCCCCTATCAAGCTCCTCCTATTGGGTTCCACTTGAGGCTCATTAAGGGGCAGGGAAGATCTTCAAATTCCCTTACCATTTCAACAAGTTTCTCTGTTAGAAACTGAGCAGTAGTATAATGTTCTTTTTTCTTAGCTATAATAAACTGCATGCCTTTTATCAAGGATCTTTCAGAATCATTGCATATTAAACTTTCACATAAATTCCAATTGCAATCTGAATTCTGGCATTATCACTCAACTAAAAGTGTTCTCCCTATACCCACCAATACTAAATATGCTCTTATTCTTCATGCTTAACTACATTTCTGTGGCATTTGAAACTGATGATCACATTCTTCTTTGTCCTGTTTAAGATTTTGCAAAACTATTCTTTCCTTCTTCTATTTAACTGGCCCTTCTCAGCTTCCTTTACTGGTTCATCAACTGTATTATTTTACAAATGTATATGTTCTACCAGGCTCTTTCTAGGCAAATCTTTCTTTCCTTCTTTCTTCCTTCTTTCTTTCCTTCCTTCCTTCCTTCCTTCCTTCCTTCCTTCCTTCCTTTCTTCCTTCCTTTTTCTCTTTCTTTGTTTTTCTCTTTGCTCCTCCTCTTCCTTCTTTCTTCTCTCTTTGTCTTTCTCTTTCTTTATGTCTATCTCTGTCTCGTCTCTATCTCATCCTCCTGTCATTGTCTTAACATCTTTATCTCTGCCTCTGTTGATCTCTGGATCTCTCTCTGTCTCTGACTTTTGTGTTCTCTTTGTCTCTTTTCCTTCCACTATCTCTGTCTCTTTCTCTCTCCATCTTTTTCTCTCTCCAGTGGAAGAAGAAATGACATAATGGAGGGATATTCTAGGGTGAGAATATTATAAGGAAAGGGAATGTTCCAAAGTGAGGATACCTCAAGTGCTAAAAGAAATTCTAAGGGTAGACTAACTGAAGCATGGTGCTGAAGGGCAGGGAGCTAGAAGCCTACCCTAGGATTCAATAACCTTGACTGGTGAATGAGTGACTGAAAATTAGCTTACTTATTTGATTGGGACTTAATTTAACATCCTCTCCCATCATCCACCTATACTATATCATATTTTTTCCTGCCTACTTCTGTTTCATGCAACCTTTTACTATTCTTTCCTCACAATTTCTACTTCTTTCTCTGGGAAAAGTAATCAAGTTAACACTAAAATTATTTCTGAAAAGGAAATTTGGTTTTCCTGTGCATCAATGCATCAACTTTTCTACAATCCAGATCAAAAATTTTCTTAGTTCAAAAGTTTCCATTTCCTCATCTATGACATATTCTTTATTAAATCCTAATCTTCTAAAAGCACTGTCTCTAATCACATTATGTAGTATATAGTAACCAATTAATATGTATTTAAATTCATTTGTATTAAAGTTGATTTGACTTGTAGTGGCCATTCCACAGTGGACCAGAAATATGGAAAAGATATGGCAAAATTGTGTCTCTTTCTGTGGTATGCTTGGTATGAAAGAAAACAAAACAGAATGAGATAAGGTAGATATCCGCACCAAAACTCCACCCTCTGAATTTGTTTATATGTATACATTTATGTACATATGTTTTAATTCTTCCTTCTCAGACTTTCCAAAGGTATCTCCTGTGGATCTATATTGAAAACTTTTTAATGAAAGGCAATCTATTACCAACATCAAATAAACTATTGCTTAAATTGTTAATTTATCAAAAATAAAAGTGAGAATTCTGTAATATTTTTGAAAGCTCAGAATTTATGTAAACAATGATCTTCCTGATGTTTCTTTATTTCTTAAAATTCTATTTCAGTAATTAGGAGTTTCCATAGAATTTTGTTTTAAATTTTCTTTTTCTTTTTTTGTATTCACTTTATTGTTTTAGCTATTGTTGCATTTGGTTTATTTCCTGAATTAGGTCCTGGAAAGTGTACTGGACTTGAGATCAGGAGGCTTAGTGATAAACCTATCCTCAAACCTTTTATGAAGCTGGGAAAATTGACCTACTTTAAAGCCTCAATTTCTTCATCTCTAAAGCTAAAATATTAATGTCACTTGCAGTACAGACAAATGAAAAAGAAGAGGGTTGAATAAACAAAAGTGAAGACATTAAAAAATGTTACATGTAGCTGTATTCTAACATACTGGAAAGGAAAAAGAGGATTATTTACCTAAACTGAAGCAGTAGGAAATGAATACTTTAAATAGTCCAATCTCAAGGAAAGACATTATTCAAGTTATCAAAGAATTGAATGCACATATGCACAACATTTCTTTTCCAAATAGCTTTGCTGGAGAATACTTTCAAATATCCCCAGAATAACTATTAGTTTCAGAAAATGGATGATTCATAAATATAGGAAAAATTGAACATTAACAACTAACTTTTATGAGGCAATTATGGTGTTGATTTTATAACTAGGACAAGAGATCACTAAAAATAATATTTAGATTAATTTCATTAATATATGAATATGTAAAATTCTAAGCACTATATTAGCCAATAAAATGCAGCATTACATTACTAAAATGACTCATTTTGATTAGGCAGAGTTTGCAAAGCTTTTTCTACATCAAATAGCTTAAGACTATCATAAACTATTCAAAATTTGATTGTGTCATAGACAAAGCAAAAAAACTTTGCTAAAATGTAATTGTTGTTCATGGTAAAAATGCATTAATAAAAATAATGTTAAAGTGAATTTTTCCTAAGCACAATAAAAAAACAAACGCAGAAACAAATCTTTAGGACAGGAACCAGTACAAAGTGCAGAGGAGACAAAGAAGTATTCTCACTAAAAATAGATGAACATATTCCCCCCTCACTACTTTTATTTGAAATAGTTTTAGAAATTCTAACATTCGTAGGAGCACAGGGAAAAGATTCTAAAGGAATTAAAATGGGATATGGAAAGGTCAAAATAGCATTATTTGTAGATGCCATGATAGTACAGCTAGAAAAATTCAACTACCTGAACCAAAAATTGTTAGACAAAAATGAGTTCAGCAAATTTTCTCTATGTATACCAACTTGACCCATGAAAATAATTGCATTCATGTTTCCTAGTAATAAATATCAAGAATAAATGGTAAAGAAACCTGAAAATATTGTGAGTTAGTGAGTTACAATATAGATAGTTTTGATTACTTCATCTGATCACATCTTTTGATCATTTATCAATGGGGATTGGCTTTTTGATTGAGGCAAACACAAGTAACTTTCCTAGAACCACACAGGTAGTAAGTGTCTGAGGCCAGATTTTAATTCAGGTTTTCCTGAATCCAGGCGCAGCTCTCTATTCACTGTTCCACCTATATCTCTCTGTTGACTACACACACACATGCACACACACACAGTCAATTTTTTTTCTAGGTCAATGAAATAATCCTTTGGAAACATGATTGATATTGCAAATAATAATTAAATTAATTTTGGAGAGTCTCATTTTTATTAAATTAGCTTCCTATTGCTCCTTTGTTCACATACCTAGTTCCTAATTCATATGAATAATGAATTCTGTGAAGTGGTTTCATGTACTCAAAATTTTAATTGCTTGAAGTTTTAATTATCTAAGTATGGTAACTTATTCCCACCCCATGGAAATATTCAGTGTAAATTCTAATAATACAACCATTTCACAGGATTATTTATCCAGGATCAATATATAATCTGAAGTTTCTTTTTCAGCTCTGGTCTTTTCATTAGGAATTCCTGGAAATTCCTTTATTTCAAAGGTCCACTTTTCCCTAAGTAGGGTTATATTCAGTTTTTATGTACTAATTATGCTTGGTTATATGCTTTTCTTTTTCCTTTTGATTTATCATATTCAAGCTTTTCAACTTCTTTATTGCAGCAGGTGCTAAATACTTTGTGATCTTAACTGTCAATCCTCACTACTTAATCTCTTTTTTTTTTCTGTATGCTTCCTTTGTATGCTTACTTTGACCTGGGAGATTTACATTTTGCATACGATATTCTTGAGTATATTTATTTGCTGGTTTCTTTCAAGAGATGATGTATATTCTATTTTTGCTCTACCTTCTTATTTCTAATATTTTTGGGCAGTTTGCTTTTCTTGATTTCTCAAAGTGCCGTGTAAAGGCTTTTTTATGGCTTTTAGTGCAATCATCATAAATTATTTTCCTTGATTTTTTTTGTTCCAAGTTAGTCTTTTTAAATAAATAATAAAATGTGTGTGTGTGTGTGTGTTTTTATTACATGCATATTATTTCCTGGTTTCTTCAATGTATTGATTTGCTTTATTGATTTATTTTTCTCTTGTTATTTATTTTATTTTGAAATTTACTTTGTTATAGTCTATGGGTTTGGGGTGGGGAGGAGAGTGATATTGCAGAAATACTGGTATTGAAAAAAGCAAAAATATCAATAAAACCATCTATAAAAATTAGATATTTCTTACATCACAGTGTTATTACCTTAATTTTAGTCTATTCTAATTTTCAAGGAGTTCATTACTTGAACAACTTGGTGCCACTTGTATTGGGCTATTACTTCACATTCTAAATATATCCCTCAAAGCTCTTATTTTATTTTCCAACTCTTTCATCTAATGTTCTCCTTTTATCAATATTATGATTTTTATCTCTTATTTTGATCTCTTGTCTCCTTAACCCAGGAATCCTATTTAAACTTGTGTCCAAGCTACATGTTTATTTATTTATTTTTTTGAAGCTGTGTTAAAAGCTATTTTTAAGTCATTTTTCCTGTCTAGGTTTGCATCATGGGTGTCCCTGTAACCATAAAAGCTCTTAATCATGGGAGATTTTTATTTTAAAATCATTCTTCCAAAGTTACTTCATGAATTGTGACTTTGAATTAGAGACAGGTTCTATAAACTTTTGGAAAGATGTCAAGGACTTTTTAATTTTACTGCAGTTAATAGCTGTTGTAATATAGAGCAGGGGCTTCCATCTTTGGACCTTGAACAAAATCCAGGACATTTCCCTCAATTTAAATGTTTCCTTCCTTCCTTCCTTCCTTCCTTCCTTCCTTCCTTCCTTCCTTCCTTCCACTTTCCCTTCCTTTCTTCTTTCCTTCTTTCTTTCCTTCTTCCCTCCCCTTCTTTCCTTCTTTGCATCCCTTCTGTCTCTTTATTCCTCTCTCTCTCTCTTTTTTCCTCCCTTCTCTACCTGAGTTAGGGATGTAAAAAATTGTAATCATCATTTAATCTTCTATGACTATACTTTCTGTCTCAAGTCCTTTGCAAACTGCTAAGGAAAGTCCACAACAGCTTTGATCTGAAAGACTTTGAGTGTTCCCAGACCTTCAAATTCTGTTCATTTGCCATGCAAATTAATGAGTAAAAAGAATTTTAAGCAAAAGGATATCTCTTTCAACCTTCAGTCCATTATTACATATTTTTGTCTTTAATATTCAAGTGTATCTATCACCAAACCTCAAAGGATTGGCGTTGTCCTACAGAAAAATTAAATCCACATGTCTGAGATTTTAAACATATCTAGCCCAATGAATTTAGGAATACAGTGATAGAAAAGTCAATAATTCTGTAAATGAACTGTCTACTTAACTTAACATTAGCTTTTTGACAATGAGCATGAAATTTAACACCAAGACCTCTCTTTTCTCAACTGTAAAATGAAAGTCTTATTATTATCTAACCTATAACCTTTTCAGGGTTGCAGGGAAAGCACTTTGTATACCTGAACATGCTATAACAATTTGAATTGTGGTTGTTATTTTTGTAAGCTCCTCAAGAGAAAAGACCATGTTTATTCATGCTTTTCAGGGAATTGACTGATTTTGATGTCAAATGGATGTGACCTGAGCATATGTAATTCCCTATGCTGTGTAAAGAAACATGGCACTTTTTCAACACTAGAGATTTTTTAAGAGGAAAAAGAATAAAAAAGAAACTTATGTGTCACTTCAGTTAACATGAATCTTTAAAATTTTCCTTGAGAAACAGTATAAATGATATTGCAGCGTATTCTATAAAAGGAATAGAAGTCAACATGATAGAACAGAAAAAACAAACAAACAAATAACGCTATTATCTGAGATTTCATTGGTGTCCTCCATTTGACACAAGGACCATGATCTGAAATACATAATTGAAGAAGTCTGTTATATGTGTGCAAGTATATGTGGTTCTAGGACTAAGTTTTTTTTTTTATTGAAATGTGGGCATATGACATACAAGGAGAAAAGAAGTAATTTTGATTTATATAATGAAAAAAATAGCATCCAAAAAGTAAGATACACACCCATTGTTGTGGGGGTACAGAGGTTAAACTCAGAGCTGAAGTTCATCCCTCATTGTCACTTCCAATAGCAGTGCATGAGAAAAATGTCCTCCTCCGACCCGGAATCAGAAAGAATATTTTTGTGAAGGTTGGTGAGATATCACTAAATTCTATATGTGAAATAGGCATAGTATTATTTGCGTTGTCTATTTCAAAGGCTTCTTATGAGAGCAATATTTTATAAAATTTCAAATGCCATGGAAATGTGAGTTTTTAATCAAAATTAGCCTAGAATATGATGACTAGAAGGAAATAATACTTGTATATCTAAAGCAATATATAAAACAATATGCTTCTATTCTCCTGCACAGAGATATCCCCACTTCACATTTATTCTCCTGTCCAAAACCAGATTCTTTAATGCTGATTTTATTGTAATTAAATAAAAAAACAACGACTTTGCACAAACCAGAAAAGAATATGGAGCAAGGTCTCCTCCATCATCCCACCTCTTTGTTTATTCCTTTAAAAAAAATTTCATATGTCATGCCCTCAGTAGCGTGGCTGTGCTGCCAGTAGTGTGGGAGGTGGGGGAGGTTCACTGACTGAGCCCTGGGTCAGTATCAGTTACTAGGTTTTGTCTGGTTTTGTTTTGTTTTGTTTCACTTTATAATTATCTTGTTTTGGATTTTTGTTGTTCCAGAACATGGAAACAACTGAAGTTGCTTTATCTATGGCTCATAACTTCTGTTTGTGGAGGTTTGAGAGGTCATGGAGATTGGAGAAAATTTCTAGTCAACTGTCTTATTCCTCACATGACTCATATATATTTCACCTTTTTGTTATATTTACTCATCTAAGTTGACCCAAAAGCAACCCATTAATAATTTCTATTCTTCTGGGAATTTTGTCTTTGTTATATCATTAGATTAAAAATTTCTTGGGTACAGAGATTCTCCATTTACATATTTATATTCACAGTTCTAAAGCCCAATATCTGGAATATAATATATACAAAATTCTTATTTATTGTTGATTGACTTTCAAAAATATTTACATCAAGAAACCTACTCAGTATTCTAGGAGACTTTGTTTGAAACTTATTGACATTTTGTGGATAGGGTAACAGCAAGCACCCTAGCATACCTAGGGCGGCTACTAGCACAGGTTCTTAGATCTGCTTTTCTAAAGGAAAGCAACTCAAAATGGGTTAACAATCTTACTTTAATCAAACATATCATTTACCTAGTTCAGGGGGAAAAAGT
>JAQQSV010013155.1:0-12595 GCA_028646515.1 Pseudochirops corinnae | reverse complement strand
CCCTCCCTCTCTCCTCCTCCCTCCCTCTCTCCCTCCCTTCCTCTTTCTCTCTCTCATATATGTGTTTGTATATACAGATACACAATATGCATATATGTATGTGCACTCATCTTATATGTGTGTATATATGTGCATGTGTGTGTCTATAGATACATCTTTTAAAAATTGAAATTGGTCAGTGAATTTCTTTCCTATTCAGATCAGTTTCTTGACTTTCTCTTAGGCACCCACTATTTATGTGCCTTTAGAACATGTTTCTTAGCACTTTTGATCTCCCTGGGGCTGCTTTCTGTGGCAGATTTCCATGCCATACATTCCTACGTAAATATATCTATATATTGATAACATTTTCACCTCCTTGCATTGAGAAGAATAACTCCATTTGGCATTGCTTATATGTGTGAACAATTCCTCTTGAAAATAAAGCACAATAAATGGAAAGAAACCCAAAGGAAGAACACTTAAAAGCAGCACGGAAGGTGGTAGCCAGTGACTTCTTTCTGAGGATAAGAAGGCTCTCCATAAAAATGTCACATTTCTAGGCAACCTAAGGAACTGCGTTTTCATCTTCAAATAATCAATATTTTATGTAGACTTGTATTCTTTTCTTCATTTAAACGACCCTCAAATTTTAAACAAATCAGTCCAAAGTAACAAAATATGCTTTTGTTTTGCCTATACTTTGATCTAAGAAAATACATTTTATTTGGAATTAGTGTATAAATAGAACTATGTAGAGTGCTAAAATAAAATTGTGTCATATGCTACAAGCTTAACTACTACCTCCAAGCTTTCTATGACCTCATTGCTTACTTCTGGGGCAGTTAGGTCATGCAGTGGATAGAGCACCAAGCCTGGAGTCAGGAAGACCTGAATTCAAATGCGACTTTATGCTAGTAGCTTTGTGACCCTGGGCAAGTCACCTAATCCTGTTTGCCTCAGTTTCCTCTTCTGTAAAATGAACCGGAGAAGGAAATAACAAATCACTCCAATGTCTTTGCCAAGAAAACCCTAAATGGGGTCACAAAGAGTTGGACATGACTGAAAAGACTGAACAACAACAGTTACTTCTAAGTCATATGTCTGAACTCCAGGGGAATTTGATTTGAGAACACTGCTCTATAACAAGTTCTTAGGCACATGTTGATTTCTGATTGAATGTATTAAATATGTGGCCATTGTCTGGAAATGTCAGTTAACCAATATGCTATGTGCTAGGTACCGTGCTTGGCTCTGGGAGCATTAATCAAATATCAGATATTTAAATGTGACAGGCTGTTATCTGATATGTTTATTAGTGACATCCAGACTCACACACACCACGCATCTTGAGACTGTATTTGAACTCAGCTCTCCCTGAGGCTCAGCCAGCTGAACAGTAGATAGAGTTCTAGTCCTGGAGTCTGGAAGATATGAGTTCAAATCCAACATCAGACATTATTAGCTGTGGGACTCTGGATGAGTTACTTAGTCTCCATTTATTTCAGTTTTTTCAACTATAAAATGGATATAATAACAGTACCTACATTGTAGAATTGTTATGAGGATCATATGAGATCATTTTTTTGGGCTTTTTTTTTGGAGGGGGGGCAGGTAGGGCAATTGGGGTTAAATGGCTTGCCCAAGGTCACACGACTAGTAAATGTTAAGTGTCTGAGGCTATATTTGAACTCAGGTCCTCTTGACTCCAGGGCTGGTGCTCTGTTCACTGCACCACCTAGCCACCCCTTGAGATCATTTGTGTAAAGTGTTTAGTGCAGGACCTGACATATAGCAGACTCTGTAGAAATGCTTGTTGTCTTCCCATTCTCAGGTTTTCAGAGTTCCCCAACTCTGCAAAGAAAGAGGAAGGTGCGTTTTCTTATAGTATCCACAGGAGCCAAACTTGATTTTTATAATTACACGGCTTTTGAAGGTGTTTGTCACTGCTGTTCCTGTCATGGCCATCCTGTTCTGGAGACATGATGAAAATAGGCTTCATTACAGATAGAGCACTGGGCCTGGAGTCAGGAAGACCTGAGTTCAAACAGGACCTCAGACACTTTACTAGCTGTGTGACCCTGGGCAAGTCACTTGACTTCTGTTTGCCTCAGTTTCCTCATCTGTAAAATGAAGATAATAATAGTACCTACCTTCCAGGGTTGTTGTGGGGAGCAAATGAGTTAATAATTGAAAAGAGCTTCACACAGTGCTTGGCACACAGGAAATGCATGTAAATATTATTACTGTAGTTACCTCAGTTTTCTTTACTTTAAAATGGGGATAATAATTGTACCTCTCTCTCAGGGTTGATGTAAGGAGCAGATGAGGTACTATTTATTAAGGGACTTAGAACATAGTAGGTTCTTACAAAATGCTTTTTCCTTTCCCTTCATTTCGCATTAGTTAAATGAAAACTGAGTCTGAACAGAAGATAAAGATTTTAAGAGGCAGAAATAAAAAAAAAAAGATTTGCTTTCCATCTCTTGGGATAGTTTGGGCCATAGCACGGAGGTAAGAGAGGAGTTTTGAGCTTGGAGTATGGAGTAGTCCGTTTTAGTTGGGACATAGAGCGCATGAGGGGGAGCAGAGCGAAGAGAATCCAGAAAGGCCCATGGGAGCAGAGTCTCTTGAATGGTCAACCAGTGATCAGGGGAGACCAAGGACCACCCTGCTACAGCACTAATCTGCCTCTGAGGTCTTCCTGCTGTCAGCTTCCACAAGACCCTAGAAATAGATCTGGGTCACAGTAGGATTATATTTATACAAAGGTCACGATCTCCACCCCGACCCTTTACTCCATTGTTTCAACAGAGAATACTATTCCTCCGTTCCACCTGAGCCTGAGTTGTTGTGTTTTTAATATTAAATCATTCTTCCATCTGAAGTATTGTTTTAAGAGAGTGCCACTTTCTCCTTAAGAGAATGTCACATCACAATGTGTTTTATTGTATTTAAAGCAAGTTGTTTATTAAAGCATATTTTTTGTTATCATGTAAATAGCACATTTACCTTAAAAGGGCTACATGGCTTCTCCACACAAGCTAGTGGTTGGCTGGGAATCCTCACCCTAGGAGATCTCTTGAATCCAGGCCAGGGAGACAGGTGGAAAGGCAGCTTCTATTGTTTACATTCTGGGTATTTTAGAGCTAGTATCTAGGAGACTGAGAATTAGACTTTAGGCTACTTGGGGACACCTTTCCTCAGATTCAGAATGTCCTTGCAAGTTCTCAATCTCTTACTTTATTTGTGGGGTCAGATCAAGGGCTCCTAAGCTAGAGGCCTAGAGAGCCATTGTTGAGACCTGGTAGCAATTCTAAGTTTGAAACACTCCTTAATCATGTTGCTTTGGAGTAGGTGAGGCTGGGACTGCCCTTTCAAGATACTTCATGTCGGGGGAGAGGGGAGAAATACTGCTAAGGTTGTTGTAGATTCATTGCAACGGTTAAAAATATATACAATATAAGTATATATTACATATGACATAATATACTTATATAATATATTATATACATATATACATATGTATATATATATATGTATGAATCTGGGATCACATACACATATACGTATATCTATAATATTATTTAACCCCAGATTTTCCTTTCTTTCCTTGTTTGCCATGTTGACAAACCATATGAAAGGAGGATAAATAACACATAGACAAAATATAGTATAGTTGGAAGGCACTTGACTGATACTGACAAAGTCAAAGAAAGTGGTTCTCTTGAATAATTTCTTAGAACCACAGAATATTAAAATGGAAGCTAGTTATCCCTTAGAGATCATCAAGTCTAATTTATTTTAGAGACAAGGCTATTTTTCCCCCTTAGGCAATTTTTTCTTTCTCCTCCCAATCAAATTTGATTCTCCAGAGAGAATCAGTGATGCAGAAGACAGATTTATTTATTCAGGTATATTAAATAATGAAAAACTAACAAGTCAAAAATTAACAATGTGAATTTCATATCTTTGATGAAAGAGAGAATATAATAGTATAAATATCTTCCAGTTGTAATTGAGGGTTCTTTTCCATGCCAAAAAAGACTGCTTTCTGCCCTTGTCCTGCACCCCAGCCCTGACCAATTTTGAGATAATCCTCTATTGTGATTTACAGTGTTATTGCTTTCTTCACCATTGAGGTGCAGGAGACCAATTCACTGTATTGGGTGCCTGCCATTCTGAAATGAATGCTTCGGTTGTCACCAAGGGAACAAAGGTTTGTCTCTTTTTGACTAATTTAGCTTTCTAAACAACCCTCCCATATAATGAAAAGAAAAAGAAGGCTGAGTTTTGCATGTTAATCAGGACAAATTCCCTTCTTCAGAAGCAATTTAGGACAAGGACTTGATTCGCCAATTCCTGTTGTAGACTTGGGAGCATTTCTGTGTGCTGTGTACTCCAGAGCCCTGTAGATTTGCCTATTATCAAAATAAATGTCAGGAGATTAGGAAACAGATCCCTGTCTGATGTTCATAATGATTCACAGCATGGATTGTACTCAAATAAGTCATGAAGATATGGGGAAATGACGAGATTCTCTAAATGCAGGTATGATGACGAGGGTACTGCCAAACAGTGCTGCCATGGTAACCCAGCAGTGAATGGCTGTATTTATTAAGGAATGCTGAGTTACAGCACACACACACACACACACACAGCCTGATTTTTCTATAATTAAAAGTAGCTAGACTTCACCTTTGTGGTCCTCACTCTAAATCAGTTTCTAAGTTAACTCCTCGACTGTTTAGAGGGTAATTCACTCTATTTTATTCATCTTTCCTAGAGTGGTAAAATGTTGTGCCTCCTCTTCTACCTTTTTTTTTTTTGGAGGGCAATTGGGGTTAAGTGACTTGCCCAAGGTCACACGGCTAGTAAGTGTGTCAAGTGGCTGAGGCCGAATTTGAACTCAGGTCCTCCTGACTCTTCTACCTTTTTAAAAAAAATAATTCCGTCCAACTAAAAGTCCTGTTGAATTATAAAGTACCATAATGGTAAGTATTTAGCGGTATTTTGGATTGTTTGGACACACAATCAGTATATTGATTCAGTACAGAGACACAGGACTTTCTATCAAATCTTCAGAGAACTAACCTAAACATGGTAAAGCACAAGGCTCTTGCTTTCTGGCTGCCTTTCCCTCTCCTTCCTTCCTGTTTCCTTCCCTCCCCTTTTCAGCTTGCTTTCATCATCTTTGAGATGCAGGTGACAAACTCACTGTATTTAGTGCCCAGCCATTCCCTTCTTCTCTTCACCACTTCTCTCCTTCCCTCTTTCCCCCCTTCCCCCTTTTCTTTTTTTCAGTATCAGAAATATTTATTTCATCACTAAACTGATTCAGATCAGTAACTTACACAAAATATTGTAGTCCATAGAAATAATTTTAGGTCCCTCCACTTCAAGCTGCCTTTTATCAAATTCAGTTCTCCTCCTTGGACCATAACTAGAAGCAGGAGTAGATAAACTATTGCAAGTAAAAAGAGAAAAAGACCAATTTAAATATTGTGGAAATAACATTCAGGATTTCACAAGACCTAGTAGCTTCTATTCTAAAAGACCATAGGTCTTGGAACATTATATTTTGAAGAACAAAAGAGCTGGGATCTCATCCAAGAATAACTTACCCAGTAAAATTGAGTATAATCCTGAATGAAAAAAATGGTCATTTGATGAACTGAAAGCCTTTCAGGTATTTATAACAAAAAGACCAGAACTCAATGGAAAATTTTACATAAAATATCCAGAAGAAATATAAAGAAAACATTGAAAACTAATTATAAGGTACTAATTCAGGTCAAACTGTTTACTTATTATATATATGAAGATATTATCAGTATTCTTAAAACTGTCATCATTACAAAGGTAATTTGAAAGAAAGATTGGGGCTGAGCTATACATGATTGAGTGATTCTGAAAAAACAAAATTGGGTAGAAAAAGGTAAAACGGAGCAATTGAATTATAAAAATTGGGTGTGAAAGGCAGAACTTCTACAAAAGAAGCAGGTTGGTGGAGGGCTGGTAATGTTGGAAAATTACTCTCATCTGGGTTGAAGAGGAAACAATGAGTACATCTGGAAAGGTGTAGAAGTCTTCTGATCATGTAGGAAGATGAGAAAACTGGGGGACAGGATGGAGAAGATGCTTTTAGATGGGTGTGTGGATTGGGATTTGGGAGAGTAAGGGAAGGGATGGGGGACTCTTGGAAAGGAGACAGAAGAGGGGGGGGAGGTGCAGGGAGAAGACAAGGTAACAAGGATAGGGTAAAAAGAGAGACTGAGGAAGAAAATAGTGAGTAAAAATAAGATGGAGGAAAATTCATGAATAGTAATTATAACTTTGAATGTGAATGGGATGTTTGTGGTGACAAAGAACTGGAAATTGTGGGGATCCTCATTAGTTTGGGAATGACTAAGTTCATGATTGTGATGGAATACTACTTTGCAATAAATCATGAGCTCAGTGATCTTAGAAAGACAAGGAAAGACATAAAGTGATGAAGAGCAAAGTGAACAGAACCAAGACATAATAACAGCAATATTGTTTTAAGAATGACTTTGAGCAACTAAGTAATTTTGACTACTATAAATACATAAATTAAAAACAAAGGATGTATGAAGAAAGATGCTGTCCACATCCAGAGAAAAAATTAAAAAATAGATGTAGAATAATTTTACACACACACACACACACACACACACACACACACACACACACACATATACCTATTTGTGTCTCATGGTAGCCATCTCTAGGGTTGGGGATGGACTGGGGAGGGAAGAAAATACAAGAAATGAAATGCCAAAAGAGATTCATTATATTGTTTTAATACTGTTGCTCTGGACCTATGATTTCATCAGTGTAGGGAGCCGCCAATGTGGAAAGTCTCTCCTGAATACAAATCATTAATTTGTAGGTATTTTATAGTCTTATAGAACTACCTGGGGCACAGAGCTAATAAGACTTGGTCATGAACTAGTAGGTATCAGAGGCAAGACTTAAACTTAAGTCTACCCATCACATCATACAGCCCTTCTCTAATAATATCACATCACACTATGTTACGATATATCGCATTGCTTTTAATTTTGTTTACTATGTCATATAGTAATCTCATCTATTTATATGGTAGACCCTTTTTCTGAATCCTGGGCATTATGCAAAGATTACACAGTATTTCCATTTTGTGTAAAGGAAAAAGGATTGGGATTCAGGGAGATTCAGAATAGTAGGAGGAGAGAGTAATATTTACTCTGACATTTGGATTAGATTGGAAGTCAGCTAGTAAACAGAAGGTTACAGCTGGTAATTGGACTGCTTTCCTGGCACCTAGGAAGCGTACTGATTTGGAAGAGATTTTAGAGAAAGAAATAACAGTATTTACAAAGGAGCAGTGGTTAAATGGGAATGCAAATGAATTTGGGATAAGATCAAGAAAATGATAGAATTGGTATTGATATAGAAAATGACTATACTATAACTAATGCTTTTTATGTTTTATTTAGCATATTTTAGAAAATAAATTCGTTCAACAAAAATTTATTTAGGTTCATTCTATATACAGGTGCTGCCAAGGATGGGAATTTTAGATTTGTCCTGATCCTGGTCCTGGTCCCATGGAACTTATAGTCTTTAGAGTGAAAATCCAAGCACAAATAACTAAAATACAGATGAGTATTAGATATTAGATAAGTACATGACTAGTGAATAAAACTAAGACCTGTGTGAGGTTCGGGGGACCAGGGAAGTCTTTATGGAATGCATAATTGAGTTGGGTTTTTGAGAATGGACATAAGTTTGATAGGCAGAGGGGCCAAGAAGGAGAGTGTTCTAAGAATTGATAACATCTGTAGCAAAGGTAGGAAACTGAAAGGCATGTTAGGATGTTCATAGAGTGGTCCAGTATGGGGGCAGGAGTAGGGAACCTGTGACCTTGAGGCCACATGTGGCCCTCTAGGTCCTCAAGTGTGGCCCTTTGATTGAATCCAAACTTCACAGAACAAATCCCCTTAATAAAAAGATTTTTTTTTTATACTGCTAAAGCTTAGAGTACATGGAGGGAAATAGTATGACTTAAGACTCAAGTAGTGTTTACTAGATTATGGCAGACTTGGAATACTAGGTAATTGAATTCTAATTTGGTAAATGATAGGGAGCCACTAAAAATTTTTGAGCAGAAGAGTTACAAGTCTCTATCTATGCTAAAGAAATATTCTAGAAATGGTGTTAAAGGTAAATTAAGGGAAGGAAAGACTCTACCACATGTGACCTTCTGTTAGGAGGCTAATTGCAATAGTCCAAGCTAGTTTGAATGATGTTCTTTATTAGAATGGTAATAGAGGAAATAGAAAAGGAACGACGGATACAAGAGATAGTGGTAATGAGGAATTAACAGAACTTTGTAACTGACTGAGTATGAGAAGTAAAGGATGGGGAAGAATCAAAGATAATTCCAAATATCTGATCACGGGATATTGTGAAGTCAAATAGTGAATAGTGAAGGTGTAAGGAAAATCAGACTTGGAGAAAAAAACAAGGAAATCAGTTTTATATATACATAGATATGTGTGTATGTATATATAGATATCTATATCTATATATAGATGTTTGGTTTGAGGGGGTACATTTGGAGGAAATGCGCTGCAGGATACATTTGGAGATGAGGGTCTGGAAAGCAGATGAGAGTCAGGGGGCAGATATAGATTTGGGAGTTGTTTTCATAGACTAGAAGTTGAAGCCAAGGGAATAAATGGGACTACCCAATGAAAGTATATAGAGAAGGGGGATGGGGGAAGAGAATAAGAATTTATTAAGTTTCTGCTATGTGCCAGCTACTGTGCTAAGCACTTTGTAAGTGCTATTATTATATCCATTTTACAGTTGAGGAAACTGAGGTAGACAAAGGTCAAGTGACTTGCCCGGGGTTACATAACTACTTGGTATCTGAGGCAGGATGTGGGTTTCTGACTCCAGCCCATTGCTCTAAGCATTACATTGCCTAGCTTCTCCAGCCACCTAGATGAAGAGGGAAGAGGTCATCTTCAGGGATGAGAAGACAACAAAGTAGGTAAAGAAGGAGATATTAGGAATCTAGAAGGATTAGAAGAATGTGAATCTCTATGTCCAAGACAAGACAGGCCACGCAAGAGGAGAGGCTGGTCCACAGTGCTGAAATCTGCCATATGGTTAGAGGAGGCTAAAAACAGTGATTGGGTTGGGTGATTAAGAGATCTTTGGTGAGCTTTGAGGGAGTAGTTTCAATAGAGCTGTGGTCACAGAAGCCAGATTTCAAGGGAATGAGAGAATGAGTGGTAAAGCTCAGACTTTACCGGGTGTAAACTTTTCCTAGAAGTATAATTGTGAAAGGGAGGAGAAAGATGAGATAGTATCTGTAGGAGTGAGAAGTTAATGTGATGTGTGTATTTTTGATTGATTGATTGATTGGCTTTTTAAAGGGCAATTGGGGTTAAGTGACTTGTCCAAGGTCACACAGCTAGTAAGTGTTACGTGTCTGAGGGTGGATTAATTTGAACTCAGGTCCTCCTGACTCCAGGGCTGGTGCTCTATTTACTGTGCCACCTAGCTGCCCCTATCTTTCATTCTTAACATTATTTTACTTAATTATGAAGGAAGGGTTGCAGTAGGCAGTGTGGTTAAATCTAAAGGTATCACACTTAGAGTTGGAATGTGCTGATTCAAGTTCCAATTCAGCCAATTCTAACCTCTTTGGCCTTTTCCAATTCACTTGGCTTTTATGAGCTTTAGGTTCCTAATCTGTAAAGTGAGGATAAGAATATTAACCCACTTATCTCACAGGAAAAATGCTTCATTAGCTACAAAGAGCTCTACAAATGTGAGTGACCATTGTCCCCATCTTACAGGTAAGGTAAGCAAAAAGATCTTTCTTTAAGAACCAGACAATACTTTTTTTTATTTTCTACTACTATTCTCTCCCTACCATGATTTGGAAATTAAAATAACACAATAGTATCTATCCAAAATGTAGTTAAGAGAAAATTCTGAGGAATAATCACCAGCCAAATTGCAAATTTAAATTTTGAACCCACCTGTAATGTCAAGGACAGATGAAAAATTGAAAAACAAAACAAAACAAAACACAAATTCCTGTAGCAATGGGAAATGCTAAAGCAGAAATTTGCTTGGAAGTAAATAGCATATACCCTTTCTGTTCTCATTCATTCTCTCTCTCTGTCTCTCTCTGTCTCTCTGTCTCTGTCTCTCTCTCTCTCCCTCCCTCCCTTTTTCCCTCTCTCCCCCATCCTCCTCTCCCCCTCCCCTTTTCCCTTACCCTTTCCCCTTCTCCCTTTCTCTTTTTCTCCCTCCCCATATCTCCCATTCCCTTTCCTTGTTTTTCCCTCTTCTTTTCTCTAATTGTCTCTCTGTAACTCTCTCTCCTTCCCCTCTCCTCAGTTTCCTCCAAGCATCAGTCAGTTCCCCTCCAACTCCACTCCTAGACTTCAACAGGGTTTTCGTACACAATTTCTTGGAGGATCTTAGATCTTTACCCTTAGTAGCAAGTGCAGCTACTGGTTAGAAATGACTTCAGCTTCTGGGATTTCTCCCTACTGGGAATGGTATTTCTTTTCCCTTTGCTATGAGAAAGGTATGGCTTTTGTAAATAATAGAAGACCAGATTCTCTGGCATCCTTTTCCAACAATGGTATTGAGCAAGATTTCCCTCTGATATAGAATTGGCTATAAGAACGAATGCCTTTGACAGTGATGGAAACCTTTAGGGAATTTACAGCTACAGGTTGCTGCTGTGCTCAAACAAGGGGAGAATTCAATTCTGAGAGTAAAACAGACTGAAAATATATATAGCTGAACATTTCAAAGTGCAGTCTGAAAATAATATTGCTAGGTATTAGATTTTTTAAAATGAGTTTCTATTGATGTATTTTAGGGATCTTTTGTATCACCATGGTTTTTCCTGATATTCCTCCTCTTCCCTCTTAGAATCCCATCTTACAATAACAAAGAGAAGTTCTTAAAGACAAAAAAAAAAAAGAAAAAGAAAAGGAAAAAAATCAGCATAATTGATCAATACATTGAAAAAGTCTGAAAATATTTGCAATATACAACATTTGTGAGCCTACCATGTTGGTAAAGGGATTGGAGCTTTTTCTCCTATCTCTTCTTTCAAGACATGCTTATTTTTTAAAAATATTTTTTAAATAATCACTTTTTTGTGTGGTTGTTCTTTCCCTTAATATTGGTATAGTCATTGTTTTCTTGTCTCTACTTAGTTCACATTACATCAATTCATGTAGATCTTTCTATGTTTCTAGGTATTCACATGCATCATTTCTTACAGAACAGTAATATTCCATTGCATTCATGTACCATAATTTGTTTAGCAATTCACCAATAAATGAACACCAACTGTTCTTAATTATTTACTATCACAAAAAATGCTGCTATAAATATTTTGCTACATCAGGGAAATTTCTTCTTATCAATGACCTCTTTGAAGTAAAAACCTAGTAATGGAATCTCTGAGTGAAACAGCATGGACGTTTTAGTTACTTTATTTGCATAGTTACAAATTGTTTCCCAAAATGGTTGTTTTGATTCACAGCTCCACCAACAATGCACTAGTATGCCTATCTTCCCACAAGATTGACTATTGCCATCTTGTGTCATCTTTGCCAGTTTGCAGAGTATGAGGTAAAGTGTTGGGGTTGTTTAGCATTTCTCTTATCATTAGTGAATTGAAGCATTCGTTCATGTGGTTGTTAATAGTTTGCCATTCTTCTTTTGAGAATTTCCTGTTTATATACTTTGGCTTTTGATTTCTTCCTCCATGTCTTTATATTCTGAAAACTTTTTATACCATGGCATTTGGAGATTATGAGTATTCAGTTTGACAACATCTATCAAAGTCTTCTTCTTCTTATTTTTTTTTGTACCTATGTTGTATCTGGATGATTATGGACAGCAATTTTGTGTGTTCTAGCAGTGGTGCCATGTTGTAGCACTATTCTGGGCTGAGTGAACTGAGTTATGCTTTCTCAGCACTCTCTTATTTTTTCTATGATGAAAGGGTAGTTTTCCTTTCAAACTCTGGGCAGGAATATTGCAATACTCCCAGCCCAGGCACATATCTTTTGTCAGCCTTTTTTAAAAAAATTAAATTAAATTAATTTTTAAAATTAACTTTTGTTTATTTTTTGGTTTCCATCATTGATTTCCACAAGATTTTGAGTTACAACTTTTCTCCCTGTCTTTCCCTTACCTACCATCCCAAAATAGCGATCCCACTATATACCTCCTCCCCCAATCTGCTCTCTCCTATATCCTCCCCCATCACCCCTCTGACTTTCTGGTAGGGCAAGATGGATCTCCCTATCCCAGTGCCTGTATATCTTATTTCCTAATTGCATGTAAATAATAAAAAAAATTATACATACATATATATATGTATAATCATTTGATTTTAGAACTTTAAATTCTAGATTCTTTCCATTCCTTCTTTGTCACCCACCCCCACTGGAAAGACAGGTAATTCAATACAGGCTGTACATGTGTAGTTACACAGAACATCTTCACAATGAACATATTGTGTAACACTGACTATATTTCCTTCCTTTCTATCCTA
>JAQQSV010013154.1:0-12595 GCA_028646515.1 Pseudochirops corinnae | reverse complement strand
TTTTCCTCCACTTCTCTCATTTGGTTTTCAAAATCCTTCTTAAGCTGGTCTCTAGCTTTTAGGCAGTCTTCATGTTTCTTGGAAGCTTTTGGTGCGGGAGTTCTGACTGTGTTGTCTTCCTCCCATTCCCTGCTTTGATCCTTCTTATCCCCAAAGAAGGAATCTAGAGTTTGGTTGCTGTTCTTACTTTGCTTCCTTTGTTCATCATTGGCCAGTCAATGATTATTTAGCTCTGTGGAACTCTGCTTCCAGAGGGGAAAACTCTGTCCCAAATCGCTGGGGTTTTCCCAGCTGCTGGCATTTTAGGAGGCTGCTGCAGCCCCCACCAGCTTTGCCTCACTGAAAATGCACCCCAGGACTACCACCTAAGACCACAATCCGGACCTAGGCCGCTCAGTGCAAGAGCACTTGGCCTCTGAACGATTGCTTGGCTCCCATGCAGTCTGCAGGCCGTGAGCTCTGAAGCAGCAATGTGGAGGCGACTGCAGGGCCACCACTTCTGCTGCTTCCTTGCCGGGGAGGCAGTTTGGCCAGACCCACTTTTCTCCCCCAATTTTAGCCTAGTTCTACTGACTTTTCACTTAGCCCTTTTTTCTTATGGCTTGAAAATTCTGGAAACTGCCACGGCTGTCCTGATACGCTCTCCTGAAGCCCCAACTGCGGCTCGGCTGGGTTCCTCCAGCCGCCCCTGGGGCCCTGCTGTGGTTTCAGGCTGGGCTGGTTTCGGCTCCCAGCACTGAGATGGTCCCTTCAAGCCGAGCTGCCTTCAGCGGGAAGTGTATTTGTGTGTGTTTTAGAGCTCTAGAATTTGTTTAGAGTCATATTTTATGAGTATTTGATTTGGCTGTGTGGGAGCTGCAGTAACTTGCTGCTCCTATGCTGCCATCTTGGCTCCGCCCCTGTTCTGTCTTTTGTAACACACCTCCTCTCCTTGATCCCCTCCATGGAGAGGACTGCCCTCTTCCTGCAGGGGAAGAGAATAAAATTTCCTTTTCCTTCCTCAAGATACCTCTGACTTTTGATTTTTCTTAGGTAGGGGATTTTTCGAGTCCCTATACCCCACACACCCCTAACCTGACTGGTCAAGGAAAGGGTAGAACCAATTGGTTAGAACAGAGAACTTAGCTGTAATAAAGTGGGTAACCCTACCTTCAGCCTTGATGCTTGCCCAGAGCTCAGTGAGAGATGGAGAAAGTGGGAGCGCTGCCAAGCCCCATGCTTCCCTGTCACTCCAAGTCTTGAGAATACTGGAGAACAGGGTACTGGGAGATGGCTCTGCCACTTTCCCAACATTGGGGACAATCCTTCCTCCAATGTCCCTCCTGGTCAGATGGGCACTGTTCTAGAGGCATTGGTTCCTGGGGCTCCCTCTGGGGGGGTGCCCTGGAAGGGCACTCCTTGGACCAGTTACCCTCCTTGTAGCATCAAAAGCAGGTTTTCCCTCTGCCCAAGTAACTGAACTTCCTCTAAGGGGGTCCCCTGGAGGGGCTTTTCCTGGCCATGGCAGCAGGCAAGAATCAAACATGTTCTCTGTCTCTGGTTCATTCCCTGCGTTCTTTCTCCTCTGCTGCAACCAGGTCTCTTGTTACTGAAGACTCCAAAAGCCATGTCTAGTAATTGGGCCTCAGGTGTTTGGGTTCCCATTGCCAATTTCTTCAGTTTCCTCCTAATATCTGGGGCAGACTGACTAATGAAATACATGTTAAGGATTGCTGCCCCTTCTATAGAGTCAGGATCTAAATTTGTATACCTTTTAATAGTCTCTACCCATCTGTCCTTGAAAATGTCAGGGTTTTCCCTTTCTCTCTGAGTCTTTTGAAATGCATTTCTTAAATCCGACTGGCAAGGGGGAAGGTCAGCTGGCACTTGAGGAGGGGAAGGGGTTCAGAAGAGGAGATACCCCTAAGACTGCTGTGGAGGTAGGGCCTGAGGCCTGAGTGGGGGTTGCCTCAGGGGGAGGGGCCTCAGAGGGAGGCACCTCAGTAAGACAGGTGGTTGAGACCTGAGCAGTAGTCCCTGAGGGGGCAAGGGCTGAGGCTGAAGCCATAGGAAAGAGGTCATTTAATTGGTCCCCGTTGCCCCTTTGTGTAGAGGCTCTAGCTTCAAGCATCTCACAATCTTTCCTGAGCCAAGAAAGTTCAATGAAGGCCATTAAGTAGGCAACTTCTATCCATCTCAAAAGACAATTCAAAGGTGAACTTTTGGGAGCTACAGGCGTAGGGCCTGGAAGTCTCTTTCTCCATAAAGGAAGGTTTGAGAGTAAGCCTCAAAAAACAAACAAAACAAAACAAGGCAAAAAAAAAAAAAACACAAAAAAATACCTTTAGTTTTCCCAGTTCCCTAGCACTGAGAGAACTGAAAGAATATGCCTTATGCTTCCGGATGGGGCATCTGTCCTTGCCCTCCATTCTTCAGAAGCTGAACCCATGTCCATGTTCTCTAACATAACCAAACTGGACTGAGAACCTCAGAGTGTCAGGCTGAGTACAAAACAGCCTCCTAGCTGTCTGACCTAATGGGACCTGAGAGGTCAGGGCCCCCCCCCCCCCCTGAAAAAAAAACATCTCCAAGCTACTTGGAGAACAAGAAAGCAATAGGGAAAGAGAGAGGCTTACATACCTTCCAGTCCCGGCTGGAAAAGAGCTTGAGATTAGCAATGTTTCCCGGTATCAGAGAACCATAAAAATGATGTGGATAGGGTTAGGGTTAGGGGTGCTCTGGAGACCCTCCAAAATACCAACATGCCTGGTCCTGCTGAAAGAATTCAACTCAAGTCTTCTCTCAGCCAAAGAAAAGCAAAGTTTATTGAAAGTTCATTAAAAATTTGCCATATTGGGTAGAGTCTTAAGGAAACTAGGTATCTGTGATGCTTGCATTGGGCAAGCAGGCCAGAGCAAGTCTGACACAGATTAAGTCTGTGCTAGGTCATTCTATGGCACTCTTACGAACATGTTCAGTCTTGAAGGTGACCTTGTGAGCTTGGAAGGTCCAGAGGTCTTGGGTCCAATGAATGATATTGACTGGAAGTAAGGGAAATGCTTCTTCATCAGAGAAATGACCACAGACAAGAAAAGGATTGGTCCAAGCTTGGACTATTTTACCAGCAGATACATTATGGGAATTATTTGGACAGTGCAGAGCCAAGGGGAATTATAAAGTGTCCAGTTATCAGTTATGCAAACTGCTTTATATTTACATGGTTTTAAGATTTAACTTCCCACCTGGGTATAATAGTAGTTAACACTGCCACTTACTTCTTTTGTCTCCTTGAATATTGTCAGTCTTTCATGTTTAGCATTTCTTTTGGGTATAGGAAATACATGCTTATTCCATACCTACTTAACTTTGAGCATTTGCCTAATCTTCCTTTTCAAGAAAACATAAGCATTAGCTATAAGTTAATTTTCCCCTGAGAAACCAGAGTAGGAATTTAACAAGTCAAAGAGTATGAGCAAAGGGTACTTAATCTTTCATTAGAGGTCAGGCTCATCTAGGACTAAACCGAGCCCAAACAGGATTCCTGGTTCCAGAACAGAGGGGACCCTTTGTGGAGAAGAGAGTAGGTGCAGCATCCTACCACCAGTGGGCCTGACATGATTTTCTCATGTTAGTCATAGGGACTTTGGTTTGTGAGGGTCTGATTCTGATGAACCCTGAAAGCTTAATCCTTTGGGGAGCCTGAACATATTTTGGACTCATCTGACTGTCATTTGGTGAGTATGGAACTTCATTTGGACTGCCCTATGTACTGACTGGGAAATTCTGGGTGCCACATATGCTCAGGAGCCCAGAGCCTAACCCCTCTCATTAGAGTCCAGGCTCCTGAAGCCTGAACCTGGACCAATGCTCAGGTGCAGAGCACAGGGACTCTTTAATGAAGAGAGTATTGGCATAGTGCCCCAACTCTTGTGGGTCCATTAGTAGTTCATTAATGTTAGAATGTTAGACTTGTCTAACTCAATTTAGGTCACAGTACTCCATCTTCTCCCCCCCCCCCCATTCAAAATGTAACTTTCTGTACTGACTGCAAGAGATGAGCTGAGATAGACTTTTAGATAAAGGAAGAAAGAGGGAAATCAATAAATTGGACTGATGCCTTTATATCGTGTTACCTATTTTTTTCTTCAGAAAAACAGGAAGCATAAAACATGGACAGCCATTCTGATATTAATTGATCTTGAAAGCCAACAAGTGCAGTCAAGCAGAATTAATAGTCAACAATCCCCTCTTGGCAAGTGAATGAATTGTATGTTTTCAATCAATGCCTCTGTGGTCCTCATTTGTCTGACTTCTCTGTCTCCACTCTCCTCTCCCCAGTTTCTAGTCTGTTCATTGCACTGTGACCCAGGAGATCATCTAGAGACCTAGAGATCATTTACAGAGCATCTGAATCATCAAATATGAACTGATGAGTTCAGCTTATTAACTCAATCACAGGCTCTTGCTATAAGTTTCTCTTCTGCTGCTTCTGACCTGAATGGTCTTGGATAAATCACGCTCAATTTCATTATCTCAAAGTTCTCAATCAATAAACGTTTATTAAGTGCCTACTATGGATTGTCTCCAGGTGCTGTGCTAAATGTTGGGGATTAAAAAAGGCACACCTGGTCTCTGCTCTCAGGGAGCTTACACTCTAACGGGGGAAGCAACATGCAAACAAATTTATGCAAAGCAAACTTTTTGTTGTTCTTCAGTAGCTTCAGTCAAGTCTGACTCTTTGTGAACCTATTTGGGGTTTTCTTGTCAAAGGTACTGAAGTGGTTCGCCATTTCCTTCTCCAGCTCATTTTACAGATGAAGAAACAGAGGCAAACAGAGTTAAGTGACTTGCCCAGGGTCACATAGTTAAGTGTCTGAGGCTGAATTGAACCCAGGAAGATGAGTCTTCCTGATTCCAGGCCTGGCACTCTATCTACTGTGCCACCTAGGTGCCCCAAAGGCAAGTTATACACAGGATAAATAGGAAATAACTAAGTGAAGGCATTAGAATTAAAAGGGATTGGAAAGGCTTCCTGTAGAAGATGGGGTTGCAGAAGGTCAGAGGTGCCAAACATTCACTCCACTGGCCACATGTGGCCCACAACATTCCCAGGTGCTGCCTAGACCAGATTAAAATGTAATGGAGGAATCCTTAAGAAAATAAACAAAAATATGATAAGATATATGTAATATTGCATTTTAAAATTGTCAACATGTGGCCTTCAGGGATCCTTTTTTGTTTGTTTGTTTTTGTCATTTTGGAGGGGGGAAGGCAGGGCAATTGGGGTTAAGTGACTTGCCCAAGGTCACACGACTAGTAAGTGTTAAGTATCTGAGGCCACATTTGAACTCGTCTTCCTGACTCCAGGACTAGTGCTCTATTTATTGTACCACCTAGCTGCCCCTAGGGATTCTTATGTATAGTTTAGTGGCCCCAGTCTTTTTCAGATTGACACTGCTGGTCAAGAGGACAGGAAGGAGAAATTAAGCACGTAGGTAAGCTAGGGATCAAGTCCTGCTGGACAGTGACCAGGGACTAGGAGCCTGGGTTAGGAGACTAGTGAGGCCCACGGAAGCTCAGGGATACAGGTAAGTAAGGACTGACTTGCTATCATTAAAGGGTACTGTTCTGGGGGTAACATGAGAAGCTCTCCTTCAACTTGTAAGCCTGCTGGTGCTTTCCCAACCATCCAATCTTCCTACCATCACCTCACTATTGCCCAATTCTCTGATCTCCACAAAACAGGGAACTTAGCCTCTACCCCCCAGAACCTGCATATCTGGTAGGTGAGCATAGGAGACCCAGGCCTCCAAGGAACTTCCCCAAAGTTCCTCACTATGCCCCCACATGGATGCCCTTCACTGCTTTCCAGAACTCCATCATGTACTGTATTCTCCCGCTATACTGTAAGCTCATTGAGGGTAGGAGTGTCTTGTTTTATATTTGTCTCCCTAGTGCTTAGCATAATGTCTGACACAACATGGCAAGCCCCTAATAAATACTTTATCTATTTATACAATCATAGATGAAGAGCTGGAAGGAACTTTAGAAGGTCATCTAGTTCAAACTCTGCATTTTGGAGTTTAGGAAACTGAGGCCTAAAAAAGTGAAGTGATTTACCCAAGGTCACACAGGGGCAGCCAGGTGGTGCTACAGTGTAGAGTGCTGGGCCTGATGTCAGGAAGACTCATCTTCCTGATTTCAAATCTGGCCTCAGACACTTACTAGCTGTGTGACCCTGGACAAGTCACTTAATCCTGTTCACCTTAGTTCCTCATTTGTAAAATGAGCTGGGGGAGGAAATGGCAAATCACGCTAGTATGTCTGTCAAGAAAACCTCAAATGGGGTCGTGAAGAGTTGAACCACACAGCTAATAAGAGGAGGAGTTAGAATTTGAACCCAGGTCCTTTAACTCCAAATACAATCCTTTTTTCCCACCACACCAGATGACATATGTAAAGTTGTTGTCGTTTGTCCTTTGTTCTTGAAGAGGACCATGACATTAGGGAGTTAATGCCACGACACGCGAGTGAAGTGGATTTAACTGTGTAAAGTCATCAGCCTCACTTTCTCCTCCAAAGCTACCTGGGTCCAGTGGCAAGATACAGATCAGGAAGACTGGAAATGGCCCACATATGTCAAGTACATTGCAACTTTAAAGCCCTCTATAAAAGTGAGCTATGATTATTTCCTCAAAATTGGTGGTTCTCAGTAAAGAAAATCTTGCCTCAGAGGCATGCAAAGAGTCTGAAATAAACTTTCCACAAAGATGCCTCATATTCTGAGGCTGTGAGCAGGGGACCAAATTCAGGCCAGAGAACAGATTACAGTAAATCAATAATCCTAGCACCAAAGTGAGGAGTGTGTCCAGACAAAATGAAAACCAGCTAACAACTACCCTCTAGTGATATGTAAGACAGCAATTTATACTCTCATACTGAAGCACATCCCAGAAAGAAAGACTGTCTCCATGCTCCAGCAATCCTACACTCTTGTTTCATGGTCTACTGCTAAGAGTGACATTGGTGACAACAGAGAGAGTGCTGCCCTCCCTGAAAAGGGGAAAAATACAAGGCAGAAGTGGAGGATCCATTTTCAGGCTCCCTTTGGTGCCTGAATACAATTTTCACAGCAGAAACTAAAATGGTAGATTCTATGGCTGCTGGTCTAGATGGAAGTTAAGGGGGAGTGTGGGGTGTGGAGTTCCACATTAGGACTCTCACTCGTTACAGATGCTACAAGAAGGAAAGAACACAGTTATTGGAAATAACACAGAGAGGTTCCTGAAGGAAGCTCCAGCAGCTAATGACCCCCTGGGCTTCTAGGCTAGTAGAAAGTACTTAAATGACAAGAGCATCCACTTATACAGACTTTAAGGCTTACAAAGCACTTTATACACATTACCAAATAGTGTTCTTACAGTGAACCGTGAAGGGGCACTTATTATTCTCCTTTTTCAGATAAAGAAACTCAAGTTCAAAGAGACTGTGGTTTGCTCAGTCATGCTGCTAGAAACTGTCAGCAGGGGTTAACCCAGAGCTCAACCACAGGTAAGTGTCTCTCCACTCAAAATCCACTTCTTTTCCACTACACTATATTGCCCCCCTGGGCAGTTAGGTGGTGAAGTGGATAGAGCACTGGGCCTGGAGTCAGGAAGATTTGAGTTCAAATCCAGCCTCAGACACTTATTAGTTGTGTGACCTTGGGCTAGTCACTTAAGGGATTTAATCCCTATTTGCATCAGTTCTTCATCTGTTAAATGGGGACACTCTGGAGAAGGAAATCATTCTAGTATCTTTTCCAGGAAAGCCCCATGGACTTGTCAATGGGATCATGAAGAATCAGGCATGACTGAGCAACAATATACTAGATTAGGAGTCAAGAGGTCCAGGTTCTATAGGCCTGGCCATTAACTAGCTAGTATGTGACCCCAGACCAGTCACTTCATGTCTCTGAAGCTCAGCCACCTCCTCTCTGATATAATGAAGGGGACAGACTAAAGCAGCAGTGCTCAAAAGTTTTGGTCTCAACCCTTTTGGACTACAAAAGTTACTGAGGATCCCCTCTCCACAAAACTATGTGGGTTATATCTATGGATGTTTACTGTATTAGAAACTAAAATGTCTTAGTATTATTATGAAATGAGTGGAAAAACTTCACAGATACCCCTGAAAAGATCTCAGGGACCCCCAGGGGTCCTTAGACCACACCTTGCCTGACTAAACTACCACCTGGAGTTCAGTTCAGTTTAGAGTTCAAACTCTAAACAGTCTCTGATTTTCTGATAAAGTGACAACTTGGTTTCAGTTCACAATTTCTAATAAGCTAAACAAATGGCTGTTAACTTCTCCATCAAGCGTCTATTATGTGTGCAAACCAAAGGAACCTAGCAATTGTCCTGGATGGATGTGGGGGTGGGAATGGTCAAGGATGGGATAGCTCCAAGTTCACATACATCTCTCTCCCTCCTCCCCTTACTGGGCTCGGGGTGGGGTTGGCGGAGTGACTTGAGACAGACTCTCAGCTCTTTCTGAAGCCACTCCTGAGGTCTGACGCTTTGTCCTTAGCCAATAGTAGTGATGAGGTGAACACCTGTCCCATCCCAAAGTTCAGGTACAGAAATGAAGCTGTTCCCTCTTCCCAAATGTTCCACAGTCCTTCTGGACAGCCACAGATGAGCCTTCAGGCCTCAGTAGGTGCTGGGATTTTCTCCTCCCCTCAGTTATTCAAATCATCTGCAGATCTTCCTTCTTCAGTTCTGCAGGTGACAAGCCAGCCAGCCTGTCTATTTGGGGGGACCTGTTCCTTGGCTGTCTCCTCCCAGACGTTCATCCACTTACCCTTTTTCTTGGAATGGTGGTGATAGGAGGACATTATTCTGACTCCTGGGTGAGGGAGGGCCAAGGGTGCTTGCAGGCATCCCCTTCCCTCTAGAGGCTGCTATATCTGAATTCTCTTCACCTACACTCCAAGTCCTTAAGGGCAAGCGAAAGAAGCCAGGACCCATTCCTCCTAAGATGGAGCGCAGGTAAAGAGGGCGCAGCGTAATGCCCTGTGTTCCTGCTCCTCCTCCTCAGACCTCCGCTACCCTGATGCTCCCCTGCTTGTTCTTACCTTTCCTCTGTCTCTCCCCAATCACGCCCCACCGGTATCCCTCAACTCCAGTGCCTCAGGCTAGGCAGCTTGATATTATTATCGCAGTACTCCAAAGGTTGAGAAGCCTCCGCGGCCACTCCAGCTACTTCAACTCACATTTCTGGGTAAAGCGGAGTGGATTCATGGAGCCAGAACTTGTGTCCTGGGTAGGTGGGAACTGGCTCAGAGTGGAGGGACTCAAGAGAACCTCTGCCCTCACTCTCCAAGCCAGCGAAGCTTGGGCAGCAAGTACTTCTACAGACAGACCATCTGAAGGCATAGCTTGCAGCAGGTGGTACTCCAAGACACAACCCCCCCACCCATAATTCCCTCTCCCCACCAGCTCTCCAGCTCCAACCCCTCCCGCCCTGCCTGCTTGACTTCCCCCTAGCCTAATCCTTGTACTTCTGGTGAAGTGTCCGTGGCACAAAAAGCTTAAAAAACCTCTGGCATAGAATTAATCCTCAGAGTCTTCAACATGGATTACCCCATGAATACAGGGGCCTTTCCTGGAGAGTCATTGCTTTAAGGTCCTGGTACTCCTATATATCTATGAATAGTGATGTCCCTCCCCTCTCCAGTGTTTTTTTCTGAGCTAGCCCTGTTCAGCCAACCTTAGGACTGCATCCTAGACCTCAACTGAGCCTAACTTCTCTGGCTTCCCTCCCTTGATTCTTGGCCAGTCCCCTCTCCATGCACTCCTACCCCGCAACACGCAGCTCCTGGCTTCAGGCATCCAGTCCCCGATGCTGACAAAACTAAAACAATAACATAAAAAAGGAAACCAGATTAGATTGGAGGAACTGTGTTTTCCAGAGCTTCAGAACAAGGGCAGGATGAGCCAAGGAGACCAATTTTTAGAGTAGAAAATTTTATTCACAATAGTAGTGTTTTTGGGGCGGGGCAACTGAAATATGATTCTTGATCAAGTTAGCTACAGGGCAGGAGTGACCTAGGGTACAGCTAATCGCACTCCTGGAGTCAAAATGTGATCATAAAGAATAGAACCTCAGACCTGTGGGAGACTACTAGGAAGTGTAGTAGATAAAGTACTGGTCCTGAAGTCAGGAAGATCTGAGTTCAAATCCTACCTTAGACTATGACCTCTGACAAATCACTTAATTTCTCTTAGCGTCAATGTGCTCATCTGTAAAATGGGAATAATAATATCTACCTTCTAGAGTTGTTATGTAGATCAAATGTTATGTAGGCAAAATGCTTTACAACCTTAAAAAGCTACACAAATACTAGCTGTTAATGATGAGTGGAATGGGATTGAAGGAACACCAAACACACAAATTGGGACCAGAGAAGATGAGGGATAGAATCCTCCCTCTATTCCAGGAATAAAAATTCTCACATAATAAACTTAATACACAAAACACATTGAAATACATTTATATGGCTATAATGGGGCTTGCCTTTGGAGCATGCTCAGACGGCAACCTGGAGGTACTCCAAAGGCAAGCAAGCCTCATTATTTAGCAATTCATATTTTTGTTTCCTTTTTATTTTTAGTTCCAAATTTTCTCCCTCCCTCCACCCTTCTCCTACCCATTGAGAAGGGAAGAAATCCAATCCCCTTTATATATAATTACATAGCAATTAAAAGTTAACCAAATGCTCCACATACATTTCTTCATTTGAGCCTCACAATGGTTCTAAAAGGTGTCATGCAAATGTTTTTATCTTCCTTTTACAGGTGAAATAGACTTGGGTCAAGTGACTTGGTCACACAGTGAGCAGAATCTGTACTTAAACGCAGGTCTCTTGACTCCAGATTGCTCCCTTGAAATCACCTAGGGACAGCTAAGTGTCACAGTCAGACCTCAGACACTTGACGCTTATTAGCTGTGTGACCTTGGGCAAGTCACATAACCCCAATTGCCTTGCCTTTCCCCCTCTGAAAAAAATTGCCTCTCTCCTCCTTTACCCCCTCTCATTTCCCATCTTTCTCCAACCCATTAGAAATCTTTGTGTTAGGGCAGAGTTTGTGCTGAGCTTCTTGATGGCAGGGACTGGATTTGGGGGGCATTTTTTTGCCTTTCTTCGTACCTTAAGCACTTAGTACAGGACCTGGCAAATAGGAGAACTGAATAAATGCCTGTTGGCTGACTGACTGATGGACTAATTAACCCGAAATCATGGTGTGGGGGTGGAGAAGAAACAGGGAGTTTCAAGGCAATGGCCAGAAATCATTGGATATTTTTTAATTGAGCAGAAGCATGAATACATATGCTCCCTCCCTCCTGTAAGTAAAGTTCAAATTAGTCAACAAAAGCAAGAATTAGTTTGTTCCCAAGTGACAGTGAATGCAATACAATGATAATGTAAAGCAGTAAAAATAATGGAAGGCAAGATGGGAAAAGGGAGAATAAGAAAGAGGATAGATTCTCTGTAGGATTAGTCATAAGCAAAACACACTTTAAGTTAGGAATTGGGAAATTGCAAAGAAAGGATAGGAAACTTAATAAAGAAGGAGAAGAAATTTTAAAAAGGAAAAAATCATACAGAATAGGACAGAGCAAATACACAATTAATGCTTACAAATATGAATGTGCATAGAATGAACCTGAGTTCATTAGAACTTAAATCAACAGAAACAAACCTCAGAAACTGGAGAGGATAGCAGAATGGATTAGAAAGCAGAGCCCAACAATGTTTTGTTTACAATAAAATCATTTGGAGCGTAAGAATTCATGTAGTTAAAATGGGAGATTGGAGCAAAATCTGTTACGCCTCAGTTGACCTAAAAAAAGTAGGGGTAGTAATCATAATTTCAGACAAGACCACAGCAAAACTAGACAGCTTGCAAAAGGTAAATAGAGAAGCTAAATTTTGCTAAAGAGTTACACAGACAACAAACTAATTTTAATACTCAATATATATCTACTGAATAACAATTAAAGGAAAAACGAAACAGGCAAAATAAATAGCAAAACTGTAATAATAAGGGATCTCAATATATTTCTCTCAGATAAATCTAATAAAAGTAAAAAAGAAAGAAGTTAAGAACAGAAATGGAATTTTATGCAAGTTAGATCTAATAGACTTCTGGTGATTATTGAATGGTAATAAAAAAGAATATCCATATATCAGATTATATGGCACCTTCATAAAAGTTGAAAAATCTCACAAATGGAAAAAATGCATTATTATTAAATCCATTTATTTCTAAGCACAGTGCAAGAAATTTTATTAAATAAAATTGCCATTGAATAAAGGATTTAGTCTCTATCAACTAAAGACTAAATAAAATAATCCTAAGGAATTGGTGGGTGAAAGAGAAAAAAAAAATTAGACACAAAGAAAATCAATTTCATCAAAGACAGTGACAACAATGAGACAATACAGCAAAATTTTGATGGAATCAAGCAAAGCAATCTTTAGGGGAACTTTATCTCTCTAAATAATTTCATCGACAAAAGAGAAAAGAATAGATCAATGAACTGGGCATGTAACTAAAAAAACTCTGAAAAC
>JAQQSV010013152.1:0-12596 GCA_028646515.1 Pseudochirops corinnae | reverse complement strand
TTTGGGAACTGTTCTTACTTTGCTTCTTATGCTTATTCTTACTCATGGTTGTTCAGATCGTGAGTTTTTCTTTTAAATCTCTATGGGGCTCTGCTTCCAGAAGGGAAAGCTCTGTCCCAAATCACTGGGGTCCTCCCAGCTGCCGTAGCTCTCAGGCAGATGCTGGGACTCTTCCTATTTACTTCTGGCTGACTGGAGAGTGAAGACTCCATAACCGAGGCCCAAGACAGCGATCCAGATCCAGGCTGCTCAACATGAGAGCTCTTGGCCTGAGAACAACCGCTCAGTCCCCCTGCTGTCTGCAGGCCGCGGGCAGGAAGCTGCAACGTGGAGGCGGGTGCAAAACCTCTGCCTTTTGCTTTTATGCTCTGGAGGCCTTTCGGCCAGACTGCCCCTTTCACAATCCCCACTCGCAGCTGTTGCTAATCCACTCACCAGAGAGGCTCCTCCCGCCCAGCCACCTCCAGGGCACAGCCGCAGCTTCAGGACAGGCTGGTTTCTGTTCGCAGTGCTGATATGGTTCCTCATAGCCGAGCTGACTCTAGTGGGAAGTATCTTTGTGTGCATTTTGTAGCTCTTGGATTGGTTTAGAGTCCTATTTTATGGGTATTTTGGGGTGGCTATGTGAGAGCTGCGATATGTTGCTGCTGCTATGCCGCCACCTTGGCTCCGCCCCCCCAAACCCTCTGATTCTTTAATGTGGGGGTTGCTAAATCTTGTTATCCTGACTGTGATTCCATGATATTTGATTTTTTTTTCCTTATAGTTGCTTTCAAATATTTTCTCCTTGATCTGAGAGCTTTGGAATTTGGTCATAATATTCCTGGATATAATTTTTTTTTAATTTTGGGATATTTTTAAGCAGGTAGTTGGGAACCTTTTTCAATTTATATTTGTTCTCTGGTACTGTGATATCAGGTTAATTGCTTGAAAGAATATATTTAGGTTCTTTAATTTTACTTTTTTTTTAATCATGGTTTGTGCATAATCCAGTATTTCTCCTTTCCAGGTCAGTTTTTTTTTTTTCCAATGTGAGCTTTCCTGTTTTCTTCTTTTTTATTTTGTTTTATTCTTTCTTAATGTTTCCTGGAGTGATTATTTTCTACCTGCCTTATTTTAATTTTTACTGAATTATTTTCTTAAGTTACATCTTTTTTTCAGTAAGGAATTATTTTCTTTGTACTTCTTTTTGCATTTGGCCAATTTTACTTTTCAAAGAGTTTTTCTCTTTTTTTTCAAGACCCCAAAATGACTTTAATTTTATTTCCTTTGCTTAAGACAAATCATTAAATCTCACAGTGATTTTGGATGGGGATACAGGGAGAAGGCTGTGTATTAGATCATGGCTGAGTGGGTTAACATCAGTAGGACCATATGCCTCACTTGAGAAACTGAAGGAGCAGTGACTATCCAGTGGGCAGGTAGGTGATATTCTGAGATTGGGAAAACTGGTATGCAATGTCCTCTGTGGCTTCCAGCTTACAAAAACTCTATTAGGCCATTTCCCACTGTGGCTAGCAAATTGGCAATCAGCTCGACCACTTTTGAATCAACCTCAACTAAGATGATGGCTGCTTTCTTCTGTTGCTCAAACTTTTTCCACAACAAATCTGTCTCTCTCTTCTTCCTGCTGAGTTACCTATTTGGCTTCTACTGCCTCCACAAACTCCTTTCCAAATGTCAGATGCATAAAAGAAGCATCATCTGGGATGAGCCATAATGTTGCTGCTCACTCTGTGAAGTCATCACTCACTTGCCTGGAGACTAATTCTCTCTGGGTGATCTCCAGTAGCAAATTGAGCTACCACTGACATGAGGATCTCAGTGGTTAAGGACAGCAACCCTCACTTGTCGTAGTACTCACCAATACTGGTGAAGATTTGGTGCAGCTGATTGGCAAGAGGTTGGAAGAAGATAATTAGAGTGATATTGACATTCTGTAAATTCTTGTTGCTAGTGATTACTGGGGCATTCTGTGGCCCAAAATGGCAGTCAAAAATACTTGGTTTCTGTACCTAGAGGATGAGAAAATTATTCATTTCCCCTACAAAAATGCCTTGGACTCCACAGAACCTATCAAAAATGACAGCTCCGTGGCCAGCATCCACATTACATAAGGCAGAACTGACAACTCCACCTTCAACAACTAAGTTTAGGCCAAACTTGCCAACAGTGTCAAACAGTTTAGCAGTCATGTCTCCTTCAGATGGTCTTGGTCTTATGCCATCTCAGACCGGAAACAACTCTGACCAAGGAGTTCTTCTCTTCTTATGCCCCTTTTATGATTTAGTCTATTATATTTTTGATAATATTTTTTTTTCAGTATTTTTTGATGTCTTGCTTTACAAAGGCATTGGGTCTTTTTCATGATTTTCTTGCATCACTATCATTTGTTTCCCACTTTTTCCTCTACCTTTTCTGTTTGATTTTTAGAATCCTTTTTGAGCTCATTGAGGAATATTTCTTGGGCACAAGATCAATTCACACTTCTTTTTCAGATTTTGGATGTAACTGTTTTGACTTTGTTATCTTCTTATGGGTTTCTGTTTGTATCTTCCCTGTCATAATATTTACTTTTTATGGTCAGGAACTTTTGTTGTTGTTGTTTGCTTATGTTGAAGCCTATTTTTTGACTTTTACTTTTAATTCGCCTCAGTGACACAGATGTTTCCTGCCAACTTTGAAATTTATCTTAGACTGGAAAAAATTTGACTCCATCATTTTCCTGGTTGTACTCCCTTAGAATTTGCTTTCAGGAATAATTTTAAAGTTGTTTGGAAAGGAATTTGAAAGAGCCTAGGTGACTCCCTGTCATTATCATCTTGGCTTCTTGCTACCTTTTCTTAATCTCTTCTACTTTTTTGGAGTGCAGGAGGCAAGGCAATTGGGGTTAAATTATTTTCCCAAAGTTACACAGCTAGTAAGTGTGTCAAGTATCTGAGGCCATATTTGAACTCGGGTCTTCCATAATCCAGAGCCAGTGTTCTAGCCACTGTGCCACCTAGCTGTTACCAATCTCTTCTATGTTTGTCAAGTCTCAGAATTTTTGTATTTTATAATGCCAAATTTTACACAAAATATTCCCTTGATAGCTCTAATTTTCTAGAAAATATCTCTTACTCTTTCATTCTCTTGTTTTCTTCCATTTATTTTTACCTTGTTTATTAGGGAAAAGAAAACTATCTTATATCTACTTGCTATTTTACAGGATTCTGCTTTCATTTGAATATATATTTTTTCCCTTTTATTCTTTCCTTTCCCCTTTCCTTTTTTTCTCAGCTATTTGTAAAGCCTCCTGAGATAACTGTTTTCCTTCCTTGCTCTTCTTTTTCTTTGAATATTGTTGTTGTTGCTCCCTTCTGTGCAAAACCTCTATCCATAGATTTTCAGGCAGTCTATATAAACAATCTGTTTTCTTAAATCTCTTCATAATTTCTTCATATTTATAAGGGATATTATCTAGGATTATTATTTTATATTAATAAATATTGTTATTTATACATTTTGGTGGTTGGTTTTCCCTATTTTCTTGAATGAAAATCTGAATTTTCAGATAGGTAGCTCATGAACTGAACCATAGTTAGCTTTAGTTTTATCTGACCATATAGATCTTGTCCATATTTGGCTACAAAGTATATAATTATCTGACGATATTCAAAGGAAGAGCCCCCTTTAGGGTGGCTGAAAAGGAGTATTTTCTGTGTCCAGTGGCAAAACTCTATTCACCATTTCACTGTTTTCATTTTGTATTCCAAGACCAAACTTGCTAGTTATTCTAACTATTATTTTGTTTTCCTATTTTAGCATTTCAGTCCCTTATAATGAATATGAAATCTGATTTTTTTTTCCTTTTTGGTGTTATTTCTAGGAGATATAGGTCTTCATAGAACTCATCAGCTTTGACCCCTTTAGCATTAGTGATTGGAGCATATATTTGTATTACTGCAATGTTGACTTGGTTTATACTGAATGTGAACAGATATCTTTCTGTCATTTTTGAGATTATACTTCAGTACTGCTTTTCTCACCATTTTATTGACCATGAGACATTTCTTCAAAGGGAATGTTGTCCATAGTATTATATATAATTATCACCTGAATTAAATTCACCCATTCCTGTCCATTTGAGTTCGCTTAAATCCATGATGTAGAGGTTTATCCTTATTATCTTGTCTGTTATTTGCCAGACAATGAGCTAAGTGCTAGCAATACAAAGAAGGAAAAGAAAGACACTCCTTGCCCTTAATTAAATAATGATCTAACTGATAAAGACAACACACAAGGGAAGGAAGGGCACCAGAAATTACTGGCATAGGATCTTCTTTTCTGTGCATTCAGTCCAAGCATACCTGCAGATGGAAATAGGGAGGGAATTTCCATCTTATGCTCTGTATAAAGGAAAATTTTAGGTGGAGTTCAGCATTCCAGCCTTTATCCCTACAGTTAGAGGAGAAAGAATGTTGAAAGAGTTAAGAAAGTGTTGAATAACCGGGGCTTAATTAAAGAGTATCATTATCATAACTCAACTGATCAGCTTATCCTGGGATGAACCTCTAACTTAGTGCAGTTAAAATCTTGCATATCTACTGCAGAAAAGTGGTATCTCATTGAGATTATTAAAATGACTTTTGAATTGGTCTTCCTGGTTTTGATCTATTTTCATATCAGTCCAGTCATCATCCTAATGAATCTTCTAATCATGTCACTCCTCTATCCAAGAAATCCCAATGTATTCCCAATTACTAGCAAATTCATATATACTCCTATACCTGACATTCCTATATCTTAAGATCTCACTTCCAGTTTTCTTGTTAGTCTTATTTCATGCCAATACCCTTTATAGATGCTATGTAAAGTAATATCACCTTCCATCTCCATCTCTTAGTTTACATAAGTTTCTGTTGCTGCAATAAATATCCTCTTTCTAAACTTATTAATGTCTTTCTATTGTTTTAAGACATAATCCAGCTATTTTCTTCCATTTTGTCTTCCATTTCATATTCCTCTTGATGAAAATTGCCTTTCCCTTCTTATGTTTTGCAGAGCATTTACCTATGTTTCTTTTTCACTTAGTATACTATCTTTTATTACATTAATATATGTATTTATATCTTCATATAGACTGGATTTTAGGCTCCTGCAAAATAGGGTTTGTTTCAGATTAATTTTTATATTTTGTGAGCCTAATATGATATAATGCATATTGTTGTCCAGTTGTTTAGTTGCATCTGACTTTTCATGGCCCTTCATATCATATCACGTCAATACTGTCCATGTATTTTTGTTTTGTTTTTTTGGTAAAATGTTGTATGCCATTCTCTTCTCCACTGGATTAGGGCAAACAGAGATTAAATAGTTTTCCCAAGGCAACACAATAAGGAATATTCTGAGGCCATATATGAACTTAGGTCTTTATAGGTCCAAGTCCAGTGTTCTATTCATTGAGCCAACTAGCTGCCTCTGGCATGCACATAGTAAGTATATTTATTGAATTGAATTTGTTAAACTGGAAAGGTCTTGGTGTGATGTATTAGATTGATGATTTGGTACTGTCTGCCAATCATATTTCAAAATGAGTCTTTTGAATGTTTATTCAATTTGTCATCTCTTGGCATTTGTAGGATTTGAAGGTGAAAAATGTGAAGTGGATATTGATGTCTGTGCGTCATATAAGGCAAGCTGTTTGGCAGGATCACTGCATATGGAAAAACTGCATGGGTTTCATTACACATGTTGGCTCCCATGTTTGGAAAGAATTGAGGTAAGAAAAGACAAATGTAATAATTTTACCCTAAGGTACATTTTAGCTAAATAGATATCTTTAATTGTAAAAGCTGAAAAAGACATCAAGACTCACCGCATAAAAGCAAGCATTTCAATCATATAAACAATCTTCAGATAAATTTCTCTACCTTGTCATGTAAATGTACATATAATTGTCTTTATCAGTCCTGGGTAATAACCTTTATCTTACATTTTTATTTTTGAAATTTATTATCCTTATCAAAAACTATTTATCACCTCCATGGAAAAGGCTGACCCATATCTGTTGAAAAGATTGAAAAAATGTGAAAAGCTAGTTAAAACCACCAAGGATGAAGGGGAGGTTCACAAGTTCTACTTGGCAACTCTGAGAAGCTTAGGAAACATTCTGATTTCATGAGAACAGAGATCTGAGGTTTAATGGGATTTAAGAAATGTACAAAGATATTTAAGTCAGGTTACCCCTTCCCCAAATAATTTTGCATAACTTAGAGTTTTGTAAGTTTGATATTAACAGTCAGTGAATGTTGAAGACTGAGTTTCTCTAACAAATCTCAAAATGATTATGAGGTTCGGTCCAATTATGAAATCAAGTCAAGTTCACAAATTCTGTTTTTTTTAAAAGGCTCTTGCAAAGTCATAAAGTTAACCATCAAGAGCTAGAGGTGGAGACTCAGGGAAAACAATAAATTTCATATATTCCTCCTGGAGTGATAAAGCAGTAAGGGGATTATAATACTAAGGCCAAAGTAGCAACCAGTAAAAGAGAACATATGTATCAGCATATACAAAAGCACATACAAGTATTTTATGGAGAGAAAGAGAGAAAGAGAGAGACAGAGACAGAGACAGACAGAGTGAGAATGCTAAAATGGCAGAAAAAATAGTTGAAATCTGCACAAGGAGCATTCTCAACTATCCAAAACTTAATGGAAGACAAAGTGCCACATGACAAGGACTTCTTAACATATTTTTTTTTTGGCTGGGAGCTTAAAGCTGCCTGGCCATGCCTAACTTTATGTCTCAATAGAAACAGTAAGAGTAAACCTGGAAACTAGAAGAACAAGGCCAGTGGAAATGGATGCCTTTGGAAGTGGCTAATTTCTTTGTTCATATATAAATTAAATAATCCTTCATTTCTAAAACTGTTCAAAATGTTTTAACAGTGAATACTTTAGTATCTTGAAAGACTGTTAATTTAGTAGTGTGCGTACTTCTTTTACTAGGAAACTATGGCCCAGACATGTTTTAGTAGATGATTTCATGGGTTTAAATTTAGGGCAACTCACCAAATAAATTTAAATGAGAATTCTCTATGTAAGGTTTTGTTTTTCTTTGTGTTTGTGTTTTGTTTTATTAGAAGTCTTATTTATTTTTTCTTACCCATGAAGAAGAGCTCTTTGATAGTCAAGGAAGGATTCAAAAATAATTGTCGCCCTTACCCATTTCTTCTTTGCCTCAGTGGTTTTGGGGGATCTTCATCACTTCTTTTCTCCTGGTGATTGACAAAGGGCTAACTTGTAATTCTAAAATGTCCAGAGGACACCTCAGTATTCAGCATTCCAAAGTCTTATTTAACAAACAACACAGACACTAGTTATGAAATTAAGATACCTAGTTATCAAATCGAGTGTAGTTTCCCTTTTCATACCACATTCCAGAAGTCAAATTTGCCACCAGGTCAATGAGGCCACATTTTTACTTAAACTTTGTGAGATCAGTTCTATATAAGAAATGAACCAAGTTAGACCTGCTCTTCTCAAAAAAAGATGGTGAAGTGGAGAGTAAGCTTTGGAGTTTATAAAGGATATGTCCAGACTTTGTTTTTGCTCTAGCTTTGAAGTAAAAATCTATTGGTAAAAACTTTGGTGCTAAGCTATGTTATTTGAGTAAATGGAACTGAGATTCTACTTATTGACCTTAACTAGAGAAAAATCACTGTTGGTGGTGGCTTGAACTTATGACAATATAGAAGATACATGCACAAAACTCTTACCATGCCCTACTACCCTCAAATTGAAATTTGTAGCACTCTCAAAGAGTGAGCCAAAGTAATATTTGATATATGTTTAAAAAAAAAAATTCCGAGGAGGCCACAGAGGTTTCACCAGATTATCAGAGGAGTTTATGGCAGAACAGAGGCTAGGAAGATACTCCTTTAATGGCCCTCTACAAAATATTTTTCTATAGTCAAAGCAGAGGAAAGTGAAATCAAATAGTGGTGATCCTTCTTGTGGTGAGCTTCCAAGTATTTGCCTGGGCTATCACAGGCAGAACTCTAATAGCAAGAACCTATACTAACTTGTCAAAACTTGTCATCTACTAGTATATCCTTAGAAATCCTAGAATTAATCTCACACAATAATGAAGCATCAAATTAGAACTTCAGTGGAATTTTATATTTAACAAATTTTATAATGAAATGTTGGAATTATAGAATAAAAAAATATTTATAGAGTAACCCTACTTCTGTGACTATTTTGAGAAATGAATAGGAATTTCATCTTTGATTTTACTGACATAAGGAAATCCTAGTGAAGGAAATTCTCTAGCACCTTAAGTGGCGATCATTTCTTATAGAGAGTAAGCATGAGTACTGAGAAGTGAAATGACTTGCCCTTCATATGCAATTAGTATATGTCAGAAGTGGAACTTGAACCCATGTTGTGCTAGCTTAATTTCTAGCTCTCTTTCCTTTCTACTGAGTGACAGTCTTGATTAGTTTGACCCTGGAAAAATGTTGTGACTATTGAATGTAATAAAAATTATTCATGTAGATATGGGGTGCTTTTTATAAAGTTGATGATAGCATTTATTAAAATTGTTTTTTCTAAATATTTGACTAATATTATTTATGCTTTATCTCTCTTTGGTATCTTCAAATGGAGGCTTCATTTAATTAGAAACATTATAACTTAAAGTATCAAAAATAAAGGCAAATTCTCAACAGGTGAGTTGGTGTATTGAAGTTCATCTGCTCATCTGCTTTATATAATTTAGTGAGTTCTGTTCCTAAAAAATTCTGCAATCTGCTTGCAAAGGAAATGAGCTTTTTATCCACAACAAAGAGAATTATCCTATTACACTGATATTTTCAAGACATGTGTGGCATCACCTACTTTTTTCAGAAACCTACACAGATATAACTTCTTTTTTAATGATGAATTTGCCTATTTAAAGACACATAAAATAGACAGCATGGAGCAAACTGAATATTTTTACAAAGAACCATTCAACATTCATTTTATCTTGAATTCCATGAGCAAACCATTTACAGTGGATGTCAAGTATATTTCTGAGAAAACTTACTGCCTCAAAGGTTTCAACTTGAATTGCTTAGCATCTGGTAAATTCTAGCATTTTTATGATTTGAAGTGCTGTATTGCGTACAAATATTCTATGTGTGGCATAACAATATAATGATAACATAATCATTATGGCTAGTTGGGATGGGAAGTGATGATGCGGTAAGGATGCTGATAGTAGCTACTAAAACATTTTAGTGTAATATTTTCTTAAAAGCTCTCAGGCATATCTAATTTATTCATATGTTTCATGCATTCTGTAGATATACAGGAGGAGAATTATTCATATTTATTTCTAAAACTGTCTTAGAACAGTCATTTTTAAGGTCCCACCAAGCATTTATTATGTGCATTTGTATTTTATATTTCTGTAATTCTATATATAATATACAATTAATATAGACATTTAGGCATATTAAGTTTTGTTTTTTTTTTAAAGTATATTAATTAACAGATAAATGATGCATAAAAGCAATGTTTTGCTGCACAGATCACTGTTTAACAACTTAGAAAGAATTGTTACCTGTACAAATAGGGGCAGAAATCAAGGATGAAATATAGAAAAGGAAATGTCTTTGTTAAAAATTGGGAGCTACACGTTAGTATTTCTTGGGATATGGGTCCACTCTTCTGTCCCCAGAGTCAATTAGAGAAATTCATAAAAAGTCAGTCAGAAACTACTCTATCTGATGATTACTACAGTGGTGCCAGTATTTCCAGGTATAGTAAAAATCTGATAGCTGCATTTTGGTGCATTTAATTGGCTGTATTTTGAGTCATGGATTTAGCATAACTAATATTATTTTGATTGATTTATAGGTAATCCTGTCCTTCTAACTTGCCTGAGTTATGTTTAGTTCTTTGTGATTTCCCTACTTAGGAATTGACTGAATGTTGAACAAGCCGTATTTCTTGGTTCTCCAAATGAGTGAAAAGCTCTAGGGAGACTTAACATATCTGTGTCTGCCTTAAGTATGTGGAGAAAAACTTAAGAAATAAATTCATTTCAAATGAATTAGAGCTAAAATTCATTTGTAAGGAGAAGACAAATAAACTTTTTACAGGCTAGCACATAGTTAAATCTGTCAATTCAATTAACTTGTTCCTCTCTGTCAACAAGTAACACCCACTTCTAAATCTACTATGTCACCCCCCAAAAATGGAAGGATCAGGAAAACAGAGGTCCTGGTAAAGGGAAAAGCTGTTTGGTTTGTTTTTTTAACTTACAGATTTTATAATTTGCTTCACCCTGTGCATGAGATATATAAGTTATTTTGAAAAAAAAAATCACACAGATCTACATAAGTGTGTACAGCATTGATTATAACAAAAGAAAATAAGAAATGATCTATTCCAACTCCTTCATTTATATGTGAAGAATTGAAGCCTAAAGAAGGAGGGAGTAACAATTAGAATTCAAAAAATTTGTCTTATGTTGAGGGTTTTTATATGTGTATATAAGCACATATTCATATATACCCTAAATTCATGCCATATTTTCTTGTTATCAGCTATAATTTAATTTTTTTCGTCACCTATATAGAATTCTATCTCCTGTCTCTGTAACTTTGTATAACTTGCTCTCTACTTCCCAAATATTAAAAAAAATATGACCCTACTAATTTTTGTTTCTAACACAATATCTTCTGCAAGACAGCTTTTCTGGTTTCCTCAGCTCAAATTTATTTTGAACTCCCTAAAATTTATTTTGCATTGATTTATCTCTGTACAGGTTGTTTCACCACGACTTTGGAAGTAAACTCTTTGAAAGTAAATGTTTTTGTGAAAAGTCTAACTCAGAACCTGGCATATATTGGACATTTAATAAAATGCATTATAAATTTTGTTTAACTGATTAATTAGGGAAAAGCACTTTATTATATTGCTACAACTCCCAGTTACTGAATTACATATGTCATAACTATGTTAACACTATTTTTAAAAAGAAAGTAATAGCAAAGAGTAATAGCTGGAGACTATAGTTAACATGGTAGAGTAACAGGAATTCATTTGAAGTTTACAAAATTTCTCTACAAACAACTTTAAAACAAGTTCTCAAATCAAATCCTAGACTTAGAGAAATAAGAAACAGTCTGGGTGAGAAAGTTTTGCAGCCAAAGATGACTTAGTAGGTTGGTAGAAAGGTCAGATACAAAGGAGAGAGGGAACTACATAGTATTAACTGTGATTATTATTATATTATATATTATTATGATTATTAAATCATAACTGATTTGAAATGGGATGAACAGAAACAGAAACAGGTATCAAAATAAATTAAAAGCCAGAATCCAAAAATGTATTTATAACAAGAAATATACTTGAAACAGAGAGACACATACAAAGTAAAAATAGTGGAACATAGTCTATTATAGTTCACTCAAAGTAAAAATTTTGAAAAGCAAGAATAATAATCATGATCTCAGACATAGCAAAAGCAAATAAAAATAGGTATAATTAAAAGAAACAAGCAGACCTACCAAAAAGTCAGAGGGGTGAGGGGGGAAGACATAGGAGAGAATACACTGGGGAAGGGGGGGACACACTGGGATGGCTGTTTTGGGGTGGTGGGTAGGGGAAAGAAGGGGAGAAAATATGTAACTCAAAATCTTGTGGAAATGAATGATGCAAACTAAAATAAAATTAAAAAAAAACAAGCAGAGAAACTACATTTTGCTAAAAAGGTACCCTAGACAAGGAAGTAGTATCAGTACTAAACATGTGCACTGAATGGTTAACCATCCACATTTTTTCTTTTTTTTTCCAGAATTTATTTATTTTTAGTTTTCAATATTCATTTCCATAAAATTGTGAGTTTCAGATTTTCTTCCCATCTCTTCCCTACCTCCAACCCTAAGATGGCAACAATACTGAATACCCCTTCCCCAGAATGCCCTCTCTTATGTCTTCCTATTCTTCCATTATGCCCCACCCCCTTACATTCTTGTAGGTCAAGATGGATTTTTATACTCCATAGCCTGTATATCTTGTTTCCCATATGCAAGTAAAAACAGTTTTTAACATTTGTTTTTAAAACTCTGAGCTCCAGATTCTCTCCCTTTTCCTCTCCTCAAACATCCCCACTGGGAAGTCAAGCAATTCATGTATAATTATACATGAATAATTATGCAAAACATTTCCATAGTAGTCCTATTATGAAAAACTAACTGTATTTCCCTCCATCCTATCTCACCCCTCATTTATTCTGTTTTCTCCTTTGGCCCTGTCCCTTTCCAAAGGTGTTTGTTCTGACTACTCTCTCCCCCATCTCCCCCCCATCCATTCTCTTAAACTCTTCCCCCTTACTTTCCTGTACGTTAAGATACCCAGTTGTATCAGCAAGCACCCTAGCATACCTAGGGCGGCTACTAGCACAGGTTCTTAGATCTGCTTTTCTAAAGGAAAGCAACTCAAAATGGGTTAACAATCTTACTTTAATCAAACATATCATTTACCTAGTTCAGGAGGAAAAGTCAGCACCCTGAACTTCAGAGAATACAAACAGAAGTTACAAACAAACAGAAAAAC
>JAQQSV010013151.1:0-12596 GCA_028646515.1 Pseudochirops corinnae | reverse complement strand
TAAGATGTAATGTTGTGAATATTATAATGTTTTGAATGTTTGTCTTGATTTGTAATGGAATAAACAGTGTTCACTATATTTTGTAATCTGAACTCTAAAAGCTGTTCACAGTAGCATTCCTTTGGGAATCTGCTGGTGGATTGGCATTACAATATCCCCTTATGAAACCCTGATCTTCAATTACAATATGATCTTCAATCCCTTGATATCTTATTTTTCTTTCAAGGCATCATCATCATTGGATAGTTCACCATCACTGAACTAGATACTTTCTTCTGTTTTATTCATCTTAAACCCTTGGTGAACCAGTTAAACTCTACATTGTTCTTCTCTCTTGAGTCATGTCACTGTTTCTACCCTGTCCAGCCTTAGCCTTGTATCCCTCCTACTATCCATTGCTTTCACTCCTAAACACATGCTGCTGAATAAACATGGAGAGAACTCACTCAGGCATTCTGACTGGGTTCGCTACAAATTTATGTTATACAACTTCAGTGGTGCCCTCAGTAGTGCTAGGCAATTCTCCTCCCTTATGAACTAACTATCCCACTCTGCACAGTAGCTCTTTCAGACTTTTATCCCTCCTCAACCTCCATGGTTCCACCACCTCTTCCACCCCCTAAGCTAAGAATTTTGCCTCATAAATTTTACATAATATTTGAGGCAATTCACAATTGAGTTCCCTCTTCTCCCTTCTTATTCATCTCATTACTTAATGTCTTCTGCTGTTATCTTCTACTTCATCCTTGTCTCACAAAAAGATGTGACCTTGTTCCTAATCCTGCTACCTACACAACTGATCACATTCCATCCATCTCCTCCAAAAGATTGTCCCTATTATTCCCACTCTATCATTTATTTTCATTTTTTCCCTATCTACTGGCTCCTTTCTTACTTCCTATAAGCACACCCGTGTCCTCTTCATCACCCAAATCTCTCACTTTATCCTTCCAACCCTGCTAACTATCATTCTATTTCTCTTCTATAAGGTAGGGTTATGATGAGGACCAAAGAGATATCCAAAGTGTTCTGTTATTCATGGGAAGTGTCAGAATCTAAAGATTCTTTATGGCCTGAGAAACTATTGGGGCTGCCTTTATATATTTCATGGGAGGACCCTTTCTATCAGATACAAAAGACCCAGTGTGGGTCATCTACCTCGGGAAAGGTTTTTATTGTCTCTTCCATGTATTTGCTGTTTATATTCCAATCACAGATACCCTGCCAAAGCAGTTGAATTCTCACTTATTTCATTTATTATATGGACTGAGAGGTAAATAGAACCCAAGTTAATCAGAGCATTTAAGCTCCTTAAGGGCAAGAATGGCTTCATTTTTGGTGTTTCTGTCTTTGTATACCTACCATCTAGCAAGGTTCCTGGCACATTTTAGGTATATGACAAATACTTTTTGAAAGAATGAAAAATTATGCAGGTGCTTAAGTCATGAATTTTGGGGTATTCAGGACATAGAAAACAGAAAAAAATAACATGATTGTCAAGAAGAAATGTTCCAAGAAACTTGGGTAATTTGAACATACCTATTAAATTTCATTAGGTTTCTGTGAATTAGAGCTGCAAATCAGTTATCAATATTTTTTAACTGTTGTCTACAGAGACATATTAGATGTGGCAGGAAGACATAAAAGAAATAGATACATCCCTTGCCTTTGCAGAATTTAATATAGAATGGGGAAGTGGGAGTGTATTTTTATATGGAATGGTTAGGTAAGCAAAAAAAACCAGATACACAAGGCATCTAGCATATCTTCAGTGTTCAGTGTTGTGAACTCCAGGTGAGGGAATTCCATCCACCAAAGACAATAGATCACTGGGTTAGTTGATAAGTCTCAGAGAGCGGATAGAGGTTAAATAACTTGCCTAGGACCATATAGCTAGTAAGTGTTGGAAGTGGGATATGAATTGGAGCTTTCCTGATTCTAAGCCTAGCATTATAGCCATTATATTGCCTTACTGTAGGGAAAAAGACATAGGAAAATTCCACAATCTAGTAAAATTTTGATTGACTAGGGTGTTTAAAAAATTATTTGTATAAGGGATGATCAAAAGTCTTCATTCTTTTCAATTTGACTACATATTTGACACAGAGTATATTCTAAAATTAATATAAGAGGATTTTCACTGCTGAGCACAAGTTTACATGCTAACTGATACATTCCATGACTAATAGAATACTTTGGAGCTCTCCTTGCTCTTAATCACAGCCTAGCTTGCATTTTGTTTTCCTATGTGTATATGCTGTATATTCTCCTCAACTTTGCTTCTCTTTTTTTTCATCTATAAAAGGCAGAAGTTGAACTCAATGATCTCTAATGCCCTGAGATCCCAATATGCCAAGAATTTGCAATTTTTTCCATAACAAATTATTTTTCAATTGGGTCTTCCCAAGGAAGAGGTTGTTCTACTGAGTTCTCATCAATTTCTTGGCCCTTGGGGCTGCTAGGTGGAGTGGTGAATAGAGCACCAGTCCTGGAGTCAGGAGGACCTGAGTTCAAATCCAGCCTCAGACACTTAACACAAAACTAGCAATGTGACCTTGGGCAAGTCATTTAACCCCAATTGCCCTACCTTTCCCTCTCCAGAAAGCAAAAAAAAAAAAAAAAAAAAAAATTAAAAAAAAAATTCTGGAGCCCTACAGGATCTCTACTTCTGTTCTGCTGGTCATAAGCTAGGATCATCCAGCACACCATCTTTGTAAGGGAACACGAAGACCAGTGGAAAATGTGTTCACTGTTGTCCTTGTACAGCTGCTGGAAGACTATGACCTTTCTATCTATGGGGAGCCCCTTCTTGATGGCCCACTGAGACTTCTAGTGCTTCATTGGACATGTCTGAGCCTTCCACAGAGCATCTACTTTTCACACCATGGTTTGAACCATAGTTGAAACAAGATTTTTGTGGGAAGTGTTTCAATGTTGAATTCCCATTTGTTTTCCCAAAAAGCTCCAATTTGAATGTAATACAAAACTCTATACTCTCAGGGCTAAACATGTAAGAATACAATGACTTCCTGATTCTAAATACATATGCTTAGAGAGAACTTTTCCAACAGAACTGAATATTTCCCTTTTAGGATGTGAAAAAAAGTGACCATCACAGAATCAAAAAAAAAAAAATCTGAGAGACTTTGAGCCTTGAGAAACCAAAGGGTAATGTAAGTACAAAGAATTATTATTAAAACTAATGGAGAGAAAAGTTGAATATTAAAATGACATTACATGACTAAATTTTCAAAGAGTTCCTTTAATTACATCTTTAATGCAAATGCATCATCAGGTGTATGTTTAATTGAAAATGGATATTTGCACAAATAGATTGTGTAGAAAATGTCTAACTAGCTGTTTATATGCACTGTTACCCAGTTGGGATACAAAAATATTTTTCCTCAAGTAAAGAGACATATGCCCTATAATGCTATATGTGATTGAAAAGACACTGTGAAATGCATAGTTATTAGGAAAAATAATCACCTTTAAGTACCTTTTATAGACACTGATTTAAATTATTAACTCATTTCTGCAATGCTATTGAACAAATTTACTTAAAAATCAAAACCAAACACTATAAATCAGTGTAACCAACCCAAGAATTGCCATTTCAATAATAGAGTTCCCCAATGAGCCACAAAGGTAAACTCAACCCCCTTTGATTATTCTGCAGAACAAAGAAATTAATAGAGTGGGACTGGCACCCCCCAAAAAAGAGCGTACAGATTTATACGTACAAAGATTAAAGTATATTTCACTAACTGCACATATTTCTGTGAAGTGTAGAGTGACAGCTGATTGGTACTGGGAGGGCACTGAGATGGAGGAAGAAGTAGCCAAAGACCAAAAGATACGAGGACAGTCAATGAAACAAAAGGGCAGTGAATACACACACACACACACACACACACACACACACACACACGAAGGAAATGAAGAGTGACCTTGCTAAGGACCACTTCTAAAGGAATCACTGTCTCAAACAATCAGTTTAAAATATCATCAGTACAATTTTGCTTAACCTTTAGCTAAAGACCATTTCTTACAACAGAACCAATTTTTGCTGGTCCCTTGGGCTGTTCACTCAGACAGATTTCACAGCACTTCTTCAGGAAACCTAAATGCAACCTGCAGAATCCATCCATACCTGCCAGCTCATGACAATGGATTGAAATGAGAACTAAAGAGCTGATGTCCATTGACAGTATTTCTGGCATTTTGAGATGAAACAATAAATGGTAAAATAAGCCCCCCATGTGCTCATTCAAGTTTTCCTGCCCTTGAGTCTTTTCATTATTCCTTGTACTCACCAATTCCTAGGGGAATTTGTGATTGTTTTCCTATCTTCCTTCACCATCATCCTAGTGAATTCAGAGAGATGATGATAGTGCTGAGCAAAAACAGTCCATCCCTAGTACTCTTTCTTGCTATTACTGTTCCACTGGGCTAGTTTTTTTTCCCCTTTAATTCCCTAATTGACAAATAGATTATCATTGAAAGAATTATTGGATCCTGGAATTTTGTAACTGAAAGGATATTTAGAGATCACTGAGTCCAGCCTCCTCATTTTATAGATGGGAAAATAAAGGCCTCAGAGAGGTTAAGTGGCTTGCTTGTGACTGTCAGATATAATTGGTAGAATAATTAGTGATAGCTCTGGTTGAATGGAAAGGAAAAGAGAAAGATTAGAAAGACCAAAACTGTGATCCAATGCGTGTGACTTCTAAAATGATCTATTTATTGCTCATTCAGTCTGACCAATTTCAACAGAATTGTTCAGTGATACTATAAAACCTCACTGATTTAAAGTATCTTTGGACAAATGAGACAGCTTGGTAAAACAAGTAGACAGCTGACCTGGATTCAAGTTCAGTTTCTGATGTACTAAGTATGACCTTGGACAAGTCATATCACCTCTCATTGCCTTTGGCATCTAACACTACATGTTGCAGAGAAGGGATGGGACTGCTTCATTGAAGGAGGCTATTTTTCTACCTGAGACATTCCTATACATGAACTCAGAGGTTCAGTTATCTCTAAAAAGAAAAATGCTTGTTTAGTTAATGAAAGTCTGAATAGTTTGAAAAAAAAATGCAGCTTTGTTATTTTTAAGTACAGTCTAAGTAACCAAAATGTAGTCAGTAGAAATTCTTAGAGGAATACTGAGACTAGATAAGCAGAGGTTTATAATTTTCAGATTGTGTGTATATATAAAAAATTAGTATACTTTTGAAGTGCTTAGGGTATCAGAAAACAGTTCCTTTTCTTAAGAGTTGTGACACCCCCCACCCAATCTCATTAACATTATTAACTTAGAAAACTGTTAACAGAAAAAGTAAAGGTAAACTCCAGCCAGACCTGCCTTATCCAATGATTGTAGATTTCTAATTAACAGGCTAAATTAACTTAATGAGCTTTTACTGTGGAACTCAAAATTCCAAATGAACTGCCATGGTTGATTTGATCATGTATTTCTTATTTTGGCAAGTGTCTTCAATCTTATTCTGAAAATCTGACACATTTGTGATCTCATCAATGTGGCTTTGCCATATATACATACGTGTGTCTTTGTGAAAGTGATTTAATCTCCATGGTTCTCAGTTTTCTGATAAGCAAAATATGGAGGTTTGTTTAGAGGAGGTCTGCATTCCTTTACAGCCCTATATCTATGATATGTGACCACTGTTCACTCATTTCTCTAATGCAGTGGTTCTCAACCTTCCTAATGCCACGACCTTTTAATACTCGTATGCGAGTGTATCTGCATGTAGGCAAACCCACCTGGAGATGGAGAGAGGAGCGGTGTCTCGGTTCCTAAGACCATTGGAAATATGTGTTTTCTGATGGTCTTAGGCGACCTCTGTGACCCCTGTGAAAGGGTCGTTCAACCCCCAAAGGGGTCATGACCCACAGGTTGAGAACTGCTGCTCTAATGAGATGGTTGGACTAACAGTCTCAATAATCTCTCTTAGTCTGAGAGCTATAATCCTGTGTATACTCCTTGGAATAATACAGATTGCAACCCATCTATCTATACCTGCTCATCATGTGGGACTAATATACAAGATGTCTCATAAATGTGTTACAGTGAGTCCATCTAATAAAATGGGAACTTTCTCTGCTTTGTCTTGATATCAGCAGTGTAACAATCTAATAAAATTTGTCACACTACCAGCTTTTTTATTACTTATATTTAATTTGATGAATTTTTTTACAATAGGTTGTTGGTATTCCTTACTTGCAATGTGCAGTAGATTCCTTATGTGTAACGAACACATTTGCATATCAGTTGAATTCTATGAAATTGATATTACTGCATTCACTAATGATAAAGTTTTACAATAGAGAAGACACTGGGTGGTGGTTGTTGTTCATCCTTCATTCTTGAAGAGGCTACATGTGAGGAAGACATGGGTTCAAATCTTACATGAGTTTTGTTAGCCTTGAGTAAGTTACTTAAACTCTGCCTCAGTTTTCTTTTTTTAAACAAGTTTTTATTCACATTTTCTGTTTCTCATGTCACCATAGCATCAAATGTATACCTTACTCTCCTCTTCCTGGAATGATAGCCTACATTACAAATACTGTTTTTGGAGAGAAAAAAAAAGAAGAAGAAAAGTCAGTACAACCAATTGACATATTGGAAAAAACCCCAAAACATGTGCAAGGTGTAATACTTGTGAACTTCCCACCTTCAAAAAGGGGTAGACTGGAGTTGTCTTCTCAAATCTCTTCATTTGATCTCACTTGTTCCTTATAATCTTGTTATATTTACTTTTAATATTTTGGTGTGTAGTTCTTTCCATTGACATTATTGTAGTACTGAGTATATTGTTTTCTTGGCTCTATGCCACTCTGCATCAATTTATATAGATCTTTCCATACTTCTCTGAATTCACCACATATACCATTTCTTAAAGTACAGTAATATTCCATTATATTCATATACAACAATTTGTTTAATCGTTACCTAGTTTATGGGCATCCATTTTTTTCCAATTTTTAGCCATACAAAAAGAGCTGTTGTAAGTATTTTGGAAAATATGGTCACATTTTCTTATCAATAGCTTCTTTAGGGACATAAACTCACTAATAGAGTCTCTGGTTCGAAGGGTATTAACATTTTAGTTACTTTGTTTGCCTAATTTCAAAATGCTTTTCAAAATGATTGTACCATTTCATAGCTCCACCAACTATGCATTAGTGTGCCTATCTTTCCACAATCTATTCAGCATTAACTCTTGTAACTTTGGGATCATTTTTTGCCAGTTTCAGGGTATAAGGTGAAATCTAAGAGTTGTTTTGATTTGTATTTCTCTTATTATTAGTGATTTGGAACATTATTTTTCAAGTCTTTGTTCTACCAACACACTTCCCAGGACATATAGACTTTTCAAGCACCAAAACCCTCTTTCAGCCTTATGCAGGATTAAGTCCTCATCTCCCTTCAGCAATTATTTCTCTTCACTCATTATTATCAAGAATCCTTGCTACCTCCAAAGTAAGCCCTTCTTTCTATCTTTCTTTTTCCAAACCTTCCTCCTTCTCCTCCAAACCCCTGGAGACTTTCTTTCTGAGACCTCAGAGGTCACTTTCCCCTCACTTCAAGTCCTTTATTGGACCCCAGTACCCCACTTACTACTCTCTATCTCTCTGTTCTCCTCTTCCCCACTTTTCTATGCTGTGATATATTTCCTCAAAAGAAATAGTCACTTATAGGCAGGGTGTTATCAGCTTCCATCCACAATACCCCCTGTCCACCTCTTCATTCTTACCTCTACCAGATTTTTGCTTATACCCCTGTCTCTTACTGGTGTCTCTCTATTGTCGCTTTGCTACTATTACTCTTTGCCTGTTACGGTCATTCACTCCTGTTCCATTTCTATTGTTTGTTGTGTTCAAGAGCCAAATAATCTCTTCAGTTATGTTTTCTTTCTAAATTATTTCAAATTCTACTTTACTGTTGAATGTTCATCATTTATCCCGGTCAGGCTTGGGTTTGTTCAATATGTAACCCTAAGCTGCATCCTGAGTTCCATTGCTTTTCAGAAGACAACATTCTATTCCCTCCTCCTTTCTTCTAGTGGGTATTGTGAAGTATTCTTGCATTATTTGAATGTCCTTTCATTTGCGTTTGAAGGTCTTTTTTTCTTTATTACTTATAGAACTTGTTTCTACATTGAATTGTTAAATATATCCACTATATGTTTTGGAGATTACAGCCTTTTTTCTAGAAGTGGTATGAATTTTCTGAATTGAAATTTCATTTTCTTTATTTTGAAGTTCTTGGGCAGTTCTATTATTTCCTTCATTATTTCTTTGTTTTTCCTTCATAATTCTTTTGTCCTGTTGTATATTTCTGGGAGACCTATGATCCTTAGGTTGTCTTTGCATACCTTGTCTTAAAATTTAGTATGCTATCAGAATAGACACTCTATGACAAAAAAAAAAAGTGAAACGTTGGATATTGGAAGGGATGTGGGAAAACTGGGACACTAATGCACCATTGGTGGAGCTGTGAACTGATCTAACTATTCTGGCAAATAATTTGGAAATATGCCCCAAAGGCTATAAAACTGTGCATAACCTTTGATCCAGCAACACCAGTGTTAGGTCTGTATACCAAAGACATCCAAAAAAATGGGAAAGGATTTATTTGAACAACAATATTTATAGTAGCTCTTTTGTGGTTGCTAAGAATTGGAAATCAAAGGGATGCTCATTAATTGTGGAATGGCTGAACAAGTTGTGGTATATGATTTTAATGGAATATTATTGTGCTATAAGAAATGACAAGTAAAATGATTTCAGAAAGACTTCCATGGACTGATGCATAGTGAAGTGAAGAGAACCAGGAGAACATTGTCCACAGTAACAGCAAAATTGCTTGAAGAATCATGAATGATGTAACTATTCTTAGCAACACAATGATCCAAGACAATTTCAAAGCATTAACGATGAAGCAAACTATATACCTCCAGAAAAATAACTGATATTAATTGAATACAGAGTGAAGCATGCTATTTTTCTTTTTATTTATTTCTTTTTTTAAAATTTCAAGTCCTTTACAAAATAACTAATAGGTAAATGTTTTACGTAATTGCACATTTATACCCTATATCTGATTGCTTACAGTTTTAGGGAGAAGGGAAGGGAGGGAGGAAGGTGGAATAGAATTTAGATGTTAAAACTTTAAATAAAAATGTTTAAAAAATAATTCAGTAAGCTTTCCTTACATGATGAGCATATTTTCTTTTAATATATTTTTTGGTTCTCTTCTTCTAGATTGTCCTTTATGTTTGTGCATTTTCATTCCCAATATGTAATTCTCTGCTTTTGTTTCTGTGGTAAGGCTTACTATTGAAGATTCAAAATTTTTTATTCTCTTAATTATTTTTTTGCCGTGCAGGATATAAAATTCAATTTTCTTAGTTCCCATTTCACTTTTAAACCGCTCAGAAATAGTGTGTTGCACTTCTACGTTCTCAAATTCTAGAGTCCTCTGTTTCAAATGTTACATCATTTTCCATTATCTTGCAGTAATTATTCATAAATGTCAGAGCTCATATACTAGATCTGGAGACCATATTTCTTTTTGTTATTACTGTTTTTCCTATTGATTTATCTGTTTATGATTAAAGTTTTTGAATTTTCTTCTACCTGAAATCTTTAGTACTTTTGGTCTCTTCCCCATCCCTTAATTCCCCTATCACTCACTTTTTGACTCCTTCTCCTCTGATTGTGGTTTCCATGGAGTCTGGATTTCAAAGTGTCTCAGTCTTCTCCCATGTTGGGTAATTCATGACACATCAGCCTAGGTTTCTGTCCCAAGTGATTTTGAGTGGTCAGAACTGACCCCAACTGGATGCTATGCTCTTCAAGGTTGATAAAATGCTACACAGCCTCCCACACAAATGGTGTCCTATCTGGGTGACCTGTGCCATTCCCTCTGTTCTGCAGTTTTGTGGCCTGGTACCATAAGTTCAGAGCCTGTTTTCTCTGGCATTAGCATTTGAGAACTTTTTAGTGTTCATGGTTCTGGGTTATAACCCCTGGCAGGCCTTTGCTCCCCAAGGGTTGTGGCCAAGCTGTTTGTCAAGACACATGCAAAACTCTGCAGCCTGGAGCTGTGATCTCCATGGCACTGGAAAGAGGGACAGAAGGTCAAGTGGATTTTGGTATGTCTATTTTGTGACCTTGTGTCTGCTAGCATGGTCTTCCTGTCAATGGTGTGGAAAGTGGGGGAGGAGTGCTGAGTGAGCCCATTATCAGGTGAGAATCAGCTCTTGGGGATTTTTTTTGGAGGGTCACTTACCTTCTTTTGAATTCTGGGTATCCTAGACAATAGAAACAATTATAGTTGCTTTATCTTTGGTGCATAATTTGTTTTGAAAAGATTTGAGCTATCATGGGGACCTGAAAAAAATGTGCAATCTGCCATCTTGTTGCTCATATGACCCAGAAATGTGTGCCTTAGTTTTCTCATTTGTGAAATGAGGTAGTTGTACACAGTGGCCTATGAGGTCTCTACTAGTTCTGAATCTATGATCCTATAATAAATAATAATTTTTAACAATTTTAATTTTAAATTAACAATTTTAAGGATTAAAACATGCTTTACCTACATTGTCTTGCATGGGGTGACAAGTTCATGGGGTCAACACTATTACTTTAGTAAATCATTTTTTACAGATGATCAACTAAAACTCAGAAGTGAAATGACTTGCCCATAGTCACAAAGCTAGGAGAGGCAAGTTTCAAACCAAGGTCCCCACATCTCCTATTACTTGACATGATTAGATTTTATTTCATTTATTTGGCATGATTAAATATAAGATGACATACTGAGAGACTCAGTGTTATAATGAACCCATTAGAATGCATAAAATTCTAACCCAGAATATTTGAAATTGGCAACACTCTCTTCTGCGACCACACTGTGTGCTCATTCAATGACAGTCACCAGTCTCTCTGCCATCTACTTTAGACCTTGTAAGGAAAAAAAAAAAGTTCAGTCACGTTCTTTACATTCACTCATTTCTTAGTTTGAACAAGTTCCTCCCCCCCCCCCCTTCTCTTCTAATACTGAGGGCACTCAGGAAGCAAGTTCTCAACAGAGCTTCACATAACAGAACTGACCTTGTACTATTCCCATACAGCTGTATAGGTGGTGGTGCTACCCTGATCAAAGGAGCCCTTAGGTCTGATAAATGTAATGAACATCAGAAAACCAATCACTTCTCCACCCCCTGACCTGCATGCATTAAGCACCTTTTATTTGCCAATACCACTAGTTCGGGGGGGGGGGGGGAGGAGGAATGAAAAATTTAACAGTTCATACCTTCACAGAACTTAAGTTCTACCAAGAAGATGACAACATTCACAGATAAGTAAATGAAGCACAGCACACATGTATACACAGATATCACACAGACAATCATAAGTAATGTTTATTTCAATATGATCTGACTAATTATATATCCAATGAGGCATCACATCCCCATCATGAGATGATTCTACTCCCAAGTATGCGGGATGAGATAATCTCATAAACTTATCTAATGCGAAGAACTTCAGAGCACAGAGTAGTTCTGGATATAGGGTAGACCTGAGTGGGGTTTCATGTTATAGGACTGGCATAACATGAAGACATTTAGCACCTCGGAGCTACGGGAGAGAGGCACTGGGATATAGAAAAAGTTCAAAAATAATTTAGGATGACAAAGACATTTTCCTTAGTTTTTTTTTTTTTCTTTTTGGAGGGCAGTTGAGGTTAAGTGACTTGCCCAAAGTCACACGGCTACTAAGTGTGTCAAGTATCTGGGGCCAGATTTGAACTCAGGTCCTCCTAACTCCAGGGCTGTTGCTCTATTCACTGCACCACCTAGCCGCCCCCTTAATTTTTTTTTCAATAACTGAATTAATATACTTTTTTTTCCATTGTAATCATCCCCTCCCCCCAACTGAATTCTCCCTGTGACAAAGCAAAACAATGAAGGAAGACATGTAATTTTGAAAACTTAGTCTTATATTCTTAATATTCCCTCCTATTTCTGCAATAAGGTAGGAGGTGTGCTTAGTCATCTATTTTCTATAAACTCCATCCATTTAAAATGTTTAGGGTTGGCCCTGTGTCTAAGAAAGGGGAAAAACTATTTCTCCTCATTTCTTCCAGGTAGTCTTATCCAAGGATCCAAAATTCAATTTTTAAAAGTTGCTAGTGTTGTGTAGCTACAGTATGGATTGAAGAGGCTTCATGGCCAGACTCAGAATTTAGCTACCATTTGAAATATTGTTTCTAGGAGGGTGTTATGGGAATCTGAAGATCTTCCCTGCCCCTAGGCCCTTTGCTAAAGTGGCTACATGACTCTGAGGACCCTTGGATATTTGAAAGTATACTCTGTTCCCTAATAGGCTGAATGTGGTCACGTGAAGCCTGTGGCGCCAGGCTTGTTCTTCAGGAATGCCCGTGCCTTGTACCTTTGTGATTGGGCAGTGGGTCTAGAGGGCTGTGACATTCTCTAAGCCAGGAGAAGGCTATATATATGCCCTGATGTGAGGTTTTGGTTTGGGGCTCACTTTGAGAAGAG
>JAQQSV010013150.1:0-12596 GCA_028646515.1 Pseudochirops corinnae | reverse complement strand
ATATATAAAGCAAGATATTATTCACCCTCAGATAAACAAACAAATATAGCTGTATAGGTGCATATGAATGTTTATGTCTATATATGATTTATATAGATATCTAAGTATATGTATGTGCATATGTGTATATGTGTATGATTATATGTATGTGAATATAACATATATTAGTATGCATATGCATGTATTTATGTGTATATATCTATCTATATCTATGTCTAGATATGTATATATCTATATAAATATATAGAGATATGTATCTATCTATCGATCTATCGATCTATCTATCTATTTATCTGTCTGTCTATCTATCCATGCTTAAATGTGGCCTTCGTGGTAGAAGGAGACGGGGGCGGGGGGAAAAAAAGTAAAAAGTGCACAGCAAAAAGCAAAAGAAAACTTATCAGGAAAGAAAGAAAAAATCGAAAGCTCAAAACAAAATACACAGTATTTATTATATTGGTTTCTTGAATTGGACATTTGTTGCTGTATATTTTGATTTCTCTGTTATATTTTGCTGTGAACATGACGATACTTTTTTTTCTTTTGCATTTAAGTTTATAATATGTTTTCTTATTGTGTACTTAAGTTTTAGTATTTAAGTTTGTGATAAAACAATTTGAAAACAATAAAGAATGAGCTCTGTGAACAGCATATTTCCCTGATATGTAGAATCAACCTACTAGAAAAAAATTCAGTCACTTCCATTTGTCTTCCATTGATTTTATAATGAAATTCAAAAAGTGTTTTAGATATTAATTTGAATGTATTTGGCATGGACATGTGTGAAACTATTATTCTAATCTTTTAGCAACTTAACATCATAATCATCAAAATAACTATCAGCAATAAGCACTTATTTAAGGTGTATCTGTAGTTTTATTAATGTATACTTTCTATCATATAGAATTTCAACATATGTCAGGGTTCTCAGGCCTGCCTGAAGGGGCAGTAGGTATTTACCTTTACAATGGATAAGAGGCTGGTGTTTTCTCTTTAAAGAAAGTAACGCTGGAGGGTATATGTTAAGAGGGTTTATTGGTGTTATACCCGGGAAGCCCAACAACAGGACTCTAAGGAGGCCTGCTCCTATAAGGTTTGGATCCTTTTATCAACCCCAGATCCACACATCACACATGACACAACCCAGCTGAGCAGGATTGAGAGAGGGGAGGTAAATTGTGAAAGAGGAATTGCAATCACAAGGACATGAAGACCCCAGGGTGTGGAGACATCAATCTGGAACCTCAGGTATCCCACATAAGAAAGTCTTGAGCAATGCAATATCCCCTGGCCAGGGACAGTGCAATATGCTCTGACTTCCATGTGACCCAACTAATTCCCAGGCCTGAAACAAATCCCTGTGCCTCAACATTATCACTTGCAATCTGGCACTTTGTTGTGACCCTTACAAACATACATAATGAAATAAACAAGAATTTAAAAGACTGACTTCAGAAATGGATAGTGAGCATTAGGAGCCAAAATATTAATAGATTTGGAGAATGACATAGCCATTGTAGATCTATCAGCAAAATAATTTTTAAAACCTCTCAATAATGAAATGGAAAGAATACTATATCTGTAGTCAGAAGAGCTAAACTGAAATTCTGGCGGGGGACATTACCACAATAGAGCATAATAAATGACAACTTCTTAGTTCCTTTGTTTCTTTAATGATAAATTGATAGTGGGGTGGGTGAACAGAGGGTAGAAGAATTCTAGAGTCAATTCAAGTTCTAAATTGATGCTATTATAGTATCTTTTGAAAAAAAAAAACATGACGATATGTAGACAGGATAATAACATGAAGGTCAGTTTACAGCTGACAAAATTATCCAAAGTATGTTGCAACTATTGAGAAATGTTTCTAGTGGCGTGTTTCTGGGTTCTGTTTTCTGCCTCCTTTGATCAATATTTGAACTAATGTCCTATTAAGATGTAGAAGAGAAGTATTTGAAATAATTATGATTCTAGGAGTGTAACAAATGTTAAAATCAAAATTTAGGAGATATTAAATAGAAATGACAGTTCAGAAATTTCAATCTGAAAGGTGATAAATAAAAAAGGCCTCTCTTGGTTTGAGTAGGTGAATCAAATACATAATTTAAGTATAGGGGATGCCATGTAAATGACTAAGTTTACTCATCTTATATGATCAGAATGAACTAATAGATTAACAATGTGTCTATGAACCCAAATTGCAGGTTACCCTTCATTAATAAAGGTGTAGTAATAATTTAAAAGGTCACTTCCTCTTTTTACTCATCACTGATGAGACATTATATTATTATCTTTAGTCATTCATGCCATGCTTGCTGAGGATATTAAAACATGTTCTTCTCAAGAAGAGTGCAAATATGGAGGACAATGTAAGTTCTTAAATGAAGTTATTTAAGTGGAAAAAAAAAAGAAGAAGAAACCTAACTTATAGAAAGAAGAAATTTGGGAAAGTTGTCTTCAAATATTTGAAGAATTAAATGAGAAAAAAATAATTAGTAATTCAGTGTTGCTTAAGATGGGACAAGTGATATAAATAAGAAGAAATGGCTGGGAAACAGACTTAAATTCTTATAAGATTATTTTAAGGATTCAAGCCTAGCGAATGTGAAGTGTTAACCTTTTAGAGGAGAGGTTTCACCTCTGTCATTGTACAATTTCATTCTGAAGGTAAATAAAGCACTTCATTTTTATACTTAAGGAAGGAAAATCTTGCATGGGATGGAAGAGTGTGAGTAAATCATCTCTAAAAATCACATCCAAATAAGATAACTTTCACAAATATTTATTAGATGACTTCTATGAGAAAATTAAAAAGGTTAGGTATTTAATTTTAAAAGTATGATGGCACCCTTACCTTAAAGAACCTTTCATTTTTTATCCATCTCTTTTGCACTCCCCTGCTTTCAGTTGTTATCATGCAGATTCTAATGGGTCATTTATCTATTTGTATTCTGTATCTTATAATAAAATTCAATGCAATCTGAGTAAAACATAAGCATTGTTTGTATCTAAATTTTTCAAAATATTAAGTAATTGGGTTGCTGTAAAGCCATGCATGAGCAGCTTTTCAGAGGATGCCTGCTGTGAATAACTTTCAAGATTTTGATTGCACAGAATAGTGAACGCTGTATTTATTCAGTAACAAATCAGAGCAAAACATTTACAGAAAATCAAGATACAGCATTCCCACTATTACAACTATCACAGAAAATCAAAATATAGCATTCATAACAACTTATCACTAAAATGGCCAAATAGTTTTCACCAAAGTCGTCACATAGTTTTGAACAAAGTACAATCATTTAGTCAATCAATCACTTGGTAACTCAATCATTTAGTGGTTCTCTTTTAAACAAGGTGCATTCATTTAGGCAATCAATCATTTATTTAAGTCCTTAATTCAATCAGTCTTAAGGAGGAGAGCCTCCTTAATTCTTAATTCACTCATCCTTAGGGAGGCAAGCATCCTTAAGTGACACAAAGTACAATAGCCAAAGTTCTCCACCCATGGGTGCAATTAAGTTACAATATCAGTCACTACTCAATAGTTTCTTAAGTGGTAGTGGAAAATACACAGACCATCCACTCCTCAGTCACAAATAAATCATAATTTTAAGGTTATAAGTAAGTTACAACTTCAATCAGTCACTACTCAGTATCCACAGAGAGAACTCTTGATTCTTGATTCGAGATAGGCTCTCAGACTCCCTGAATCCCCTTCTATGCTTCCAGCTCCTCCTTGGATTCACTAAACTGTCACTTGGGTTCAAAGGCAGACAGCTTCCAGCTCTTTGTCTACCTCTCCATCTAGTTCTTATTCCACATTGAAGCTCACAGTGTCCAATCCACCTTAAATCCTTCATAGTCTCTATTCCTGGGATGTCAAGGATTAGCAAAGCCACAAACAGATAAAGTACCAGCACCACAGTCATGCCTCCTCTGGCAGCTCTGGCTGGCCCTCAGAAGAAACTCCATGACCACAAGTTCTCAGGATATTCTCACTTTCCCATCTGGGATTTTTCCTTATATACAGTATTGTTCCTCCTTGTTCAGCCCCTTCATGTCAGCAACAGGGGTTCCCTGTTCAGCCCCTTCCTGTTACATCAGGAACAGAGGTTTATACCTTCTGTTTCTTTAACAGAAGCTTAATTTGAAACTAGGTGCTAAGTACCTATCAGCTTTCCAATACAAAAGGATCTTCGAATTTCATTACCATTACAATCCCTGACTCACAATGATGCTCAATGATCATCATAAATGTTAGGTTTAGGACAAACATTATTTCAACCACAACATTAAATAAAATGAAAAGTACTCAGACTATTTGACTCATAACCTACACAGCAGAAGGTTACAACCCTTTATGTGACTGCTGAATAAATATTTCTACTCACCTTACACATTCTCCATTTCAGTAATTCATAGTAGTATCATGGTAGTTTAAACCATATCAAGGTCCAGATTGTGTGGCCCCATGTCATGGCTTGAATACTTGTACTCAGAATGATATTCTTTAGAATGCCATCTTTTCTTTCTTTTAAAACATTCCATTAAGGGACTCTCACTTTGGGAGATCATGGCCTAAATTTTGATATCTGGAAATATCAATCTCTCTGGAATTCTCAGCCTTGCACTAAAAGCTATCCTTTATAATGTCTTATAGACTACAGAGAAATAGCAATTCCTGAATTCTCATTTGTCAGTGATCTGGGAAGCAACTGTATTTATTGGAAAACAATTATAGGAATTTCTTTTATCCTCTCAGCAAAGTGCTAGGGTTTAAGGGCTACTTATGTGGGAGAAGCCTTTAAAAGTCTCCATCTTGTTACTTCATCAAGTCAATGGGAGGGAGAGGGAAGGAAAACTAACTATTTCCTTTAAAAAGGTAATGAGAAAAGAAATACAGGGACATAAAATGGCAAAATGGGAAAATATTATAAGCAATTTTAGGAGGCAGTGATACATTTTATTTTGCAAAACCAGGAAAGGCTACATTGAATAGTACATACTTGTGTTATAATATAAAAGAAGGAAATAAAATTAAAAGTTCAAGGTGAGTGAATATGTTTCTGGTATGAGGAACAATATGAGGAAAGGAACAGATATAGGGAAAGGCAGGATGAGAATGATTGGTGATGCTGACAGTGGGGGTGGAAGTATGCATTATATTTTAGTTAGAACTATAAATGAATGGGGGGAGGGAGGAGCAGAGCCAAGATAGCAGAGTTAAGTCAGAGATGCTCTTGAACTCTTCACAATTATTTTCCAAACAACTTTTTTAAATACCTTAAAACAAATTCTGGTGTGGCAAAAGCAACAAAAAAGATGGAGTAAAATAATTTTCCATCTCAAGACAACTTAGAAGTTTGGTAGGAAAGACTGGTATCACTGGGTTGAGAGTAGAACACAATCAAGAACAGACTAGGCAACAGCAAGTCAAGTATCAGGTCTTAGAGCTGTCTGAATAGGCAGCCATGACTTATAGAACTCTGTGCCCACAGATGATAATGGGATAAGGGGGATAAGCAATAGGTCAGTAATAGATTACAAGGGATACTTTGTTTGCACTGGGATCAGGATTATACATACAAAATTTCCAGATGCAGGAAGAACACTGGAACATTGGAGCTTGAAGCTAGAGAGAAATGGGGATGTTGGTCACAGTGACAGGTTATTAAAGAGTGCTTACAGTTGCTCAAACACTAGAGCACAAACTAGGAAAGCAGTAACAGTACATAGCATTAGACCATGTCATCTTGGAAGAACTGAAAAATTATAGACACTCAGAACTAGCTATGAGAAAAATAGTACATACATACACACACACACAGAGAAGCACTTTTGATATTGTGGAGTCAGTCAGGAAGGGCAAGGCAAATGGAGGGTAAAGAATCTAAGAGTACATTATTCCCATTATAATTGACTCAAAGAGGGAATAACATACACACTGAATTGGGTATAGAAATCTATATTATACTATAGGAAAGAAGGAAGGGAAGGGGATCAGTGAAGTGAGGCTATAGAAGGGGAGGCAGTGGTCAGAAGCAACATACTTTTTAGGAGGGACAGGAAGGAGGGAGAAGAAGATAAATATGGGAAAATAGGATGGAGAGAAATATAATCATAACTGTGACAGAAGTTTACAGTAAATCTCTCTGATAAAAGCCTTATTTTTCAATGCTACTGGGAACCTAGACAAATTTATGAGAATACAAGTCATTCTCCAATTGATAAATGGTCAAAGCATATAAACAAGCAGTTTTCAGAGGAAGAAATTTAAGCTATGTATAATCACTTGAAAAAATGTTCTAAATCTTTATTTTTAGAGAAATGCAAATTAAAACAACTCTGAGGTACTACCTTAAACCTATCAGATTAGCTAATATAACAGAAAAGCATAATGATAAATACTGTAGAGGATGTGGAAAAACTGGCACTCCAAAACGTTGTTGATGGAGTTTTTAATTTATGCAGCCATTCTGGAGAGTTTTAAAACTCCGAATATCCTTTGATCTAGCAATGCCACTACTAGGTCTATATCACAAAGAGAAAAAAAAAAAGGAAAGCAACCAATATATACAAAAATATTTATAGAATTGAATTGGAAATTGGCAGGATTCCCAACAATTGGAGAATGACTGAACAAATTGTAGTACATATGGTACATGATTGTGACAGAATACTATTTGTTATGAGAAATGACAAGCAGGATACTTTCAGAAAAATCTAGAAAGGTTTACATAAACAGGTACAAAGTGAAGTGAGAAGAATCAGGAGATCATTATTCATGGTAACAGAATATTGTAATGATTCAGAAGTGTGAAATACTTAGCTAATTTTTCAAATTCAATTATCCAAGACAATTCCAAAGGAATTATGATGAAAAATGCTTTCCACCTCCAGAAAAAGAACTCATAGAGTCTGAATCCAGAACAAAGATCTTTTGCTTTTATTTTATTTTTCTTGTTTGCATGGTTTGGCTATGTGTTTATTTTTTCCTCCCAAAACTTGACTTATACAGAAATATGTTCAGTATGACTACACATGTATAATCTATATCAAATTGCTCACCTTCTCAATGAGGATTGAAGAGAAGAAATGAAGAAGTGAATTTCTAATTCAATTTTTTATGTTATTTTTTCCTGTAATTGAAAAAGGGTAAATATTTAAAATAACTTAAATGAACCACAACACATGAAGGAAAGTGATGTGATATAAGGTCAGGAATGTGATTTTAGATACGTAAATTTGAATGTTGAAATAAGAAACTTCTACTCTTTGGTAAAATGGAAAGCCAAGAGAAAAAGTGTGGAAAGAAGAGTTGAGGGTTAAGCATATAGTCTTTGGTTTAAACTATGAAGATTATTAAACCCAATGGAGAGTGAGAAATGTTCAACAGCCAAATGAATCAAAAGAGCTCTTTCTATAAAAACTCACAGACAGGATGTCTAGAAAGAAGGAGAAGTTAATAGTGTCAAATGCCCCTCTAGATTCAAGGAAGGTAAGGTCTCTCTTCCCCCCAAAATTAAAGGAATACAAAAGAAAAGAAAAGAAAGAGCATAAATCCTTTAGAACTGGCATAAAAAATGTAATTAGTGAATGTTCAGAATGAATTTAAAGTAGCATGGTGAGAACTGAGACCAACTTATATAAAAGTATTGAATGAGCTAATATTAAATACATATGTCTATAATATGTATGTGTTTGTACATATGTATGAATAAAATATTTCAAAATAATACATCATCTTTATTTTAAGAAATTTTAAATTCCTAACAACAAAACAAAATAGTTCGTATGTCTACTTCTTTCAAATGTATTAAAATGAAATTCCTAATGGCTATTGTTATTTAGTTACATTCTACTTATATCAGAATTATTTTGACAATTGAATTAACAAAAGTTTTCCTTCAACATATATTGACAGCTCAAATTAATTTGGATACTCAGAGGTAATTCTACAAATTTGGGCAGTAAAAAACTAGACTATTGCACATAGTCAAGTTTCTCTGCAAAGGGGCAGGTTTTTTCACAAGGACAATAATGATAACAACATTAGCATTAGTTTAGGAACAAAAGAAAAACATGCCATTCCTTTAAGATTATACATCTGGATTCAGCCAGTTCTAAAGTTGTTGCAACATAGAGCCCTTTTGTCCTTTCTCATTTAACTCTATTTTATATGTGATAATTTTGCATATTACATATTGACTTTGATAATGAGACAGCTTTCCATATTTATTTCAGACAGGTAAAAAATAAATTGTTCTGTCATTAGAAAGCAACAAATTAAGTTTTTCAATGCATTCCATTTATCCTTTATTTTATCATAGGAGACCAACCAGGAACAGATTTATGATACAATCACCTCACATATCTGCTTTTGTCTGGTCTCATATTAAAATAACTTCAATAATTTGAAGTCCAATGATCTCTCCTGCTGAAAGCATAAATTAGCATTATTCTGATAGCAGTTTTAGATTAAAAAAGCAACTGGATAGATGTTACTATAGGCTTTTCCCATCATAAACTGGGTCTGTCTGTTCTAAATAAATTTGTTTTGCAAAGAAAATCTACTTTTAGTATTATTTTCATTTCTTTTCCTGTATTTTTACAGGACATGTTTTTAATAATTGTAATGTCAGTTACCATCAACAAACACAAATACTCAAATGTATAAGAAAAGTATTTAGATACAATAAATCATGCTTTAAAATGAATACGTTCAATTTAATGTGAATTTATTATACTTGGGTGTGGTTAAGGTACTGATCAGTGAAACAAATAGAAATCAAACATTCCTAGCCCATAAAACCTTATATTCTACTAGTGATAGATAGCATAAATATAAAAATAAATCAATACAATGTATGCAAATATATACAAAATAATTTAAATGATATGGTACTGAAATGTATAATAAGCTTGGAAAGGTCTCATATTAAGATGTAGCACTTCAAATAAGGCTTAATGGAATGAGGGATTGCAAGATTTTGGTGTGACTTGGTAGAAAAGTATAAACATATTTGCAAAGATAGTAAGGAGGAAAATGGAATTTTGTGTAGAGGTCATCTCATAAAATAGGACAGTTGACTAGAAGGTAACTTGCATGGGTTTTCCAAGATGTTAATTGAAATATACAATTTATTTCTGTGTTCCCTTCTGACATCCTGTACTTCATCTACATTTTTTCAGGTTTGTTACTGCAATGATTTTATTTATTATTAGCACATAGATGGCATCAATATATGTGATTTTTTTTTCCATTAGCACCATTTTCATATTTCTCATCATATTTCTTTGTTCTTTGTATCAGTTTTTTTTACTTTTCAACATCTATCCTATTATATTCATATACTCCCATTTGTTCAGTTATTCCTTTATCATTGAAAACATGGATTATTTTTAGTTTTTTATTGTTATAAATAATGTTGCTATGAATATTTTTACTATAAGCATGAAAGTGAACTTCTGTTTTCACAGTACCAATAAAATGATCAATCTTGTCTTTTAAAATCATCTTTACCCATTTGATAGGTGTAAAGTATTTCAGAGCTTTTTAAATAAACATTTTTCTTATTATTAAGCCATTTGAACAATTTTTATGCATATATTGATAGTTTGTGTTTCATTTTAGAAATGCCTTTTCAAATGTTTGGATGGCTGTTTTTCAGGAAAGAGTCATAAATTTATGTCAAGCCCTTTTAAATTTAGGATGTAAAATTGTAATTAGGAATTTTCTCAGTTTGTCCATTTGCTTTTAGTTTGATAGCTATTTGTGGCTAAAAAAGAGCTCTTCATTAAAAATAATTAAATATATCCATTTTTTCCCTATACTGGATTTTTTTTTTATCTTTTATGTCATACATTGCAAAACATTAGATGATACATACTATTTTTTTTTCTTTTTATTAAACAGTTGTGACCAAACAGTGAGGTGTTCTCTTTCTTCTGGTCATGGTACTAAACCTGTCCTCACAAGAAAACTTGCTTTATTACAATTTATATGAAGTTGGCAAAAACATTTATTATGTATGTTCATTTCAAACTTAGGAAGAGAGTAATGTGTCTCTATGGAACTAGCAGAGTTTTGAATTGGAGGCATTTCCCATAAGTAATTAGAGTATACAGAAAAGTAGTAGTCACAAGAGATTCACAAGTCACCAGTGAAAAACTGGTCTTGAGGCCAGTTTGTTAGGTTTCAGGAAAGGATAGGGAGAAACTCTCCAATCTATTCTACTGTCTTCAGAGATAGATGTCAAGGATGGAGTAAACTCTTTTTTTTATGTTTTCATACAACTACTGTTTTTTTAAAGAATGAAAAGAAAATCTAGGAAATAGATTTGGCTCTCCATTGCTCTGTGAAATTAAAGGCCCCCACCAAAATTGGTATTCCTCTTTCAAGAAAAGGCACATGCAGTAAACTCCTCTCTCTACTACCACAAGATAATTTTTTTTAAGAGAAAGAAAATATTTTCCAAAAGGAAAGAAAATTATCTTTAAATGATTAGATACTAGTACCAATGATAATAAAATCAATTTTTATAATACTTAAAGATTACCAGAGCAATTTCATATATCAACTCATAAAAATTTTTTAAAAAGAATATAAAATAGAAGTAAGGGATGTTCTTCTGATTCTACCCAATATCTCTTCATGAGTTAGTAACTGTACTGCCTATATGTACAGGATACATACCTGTCATTGTAGAAGCAGTTTATGTAAACTTTTGGAGAAACTTACTAACCAAAACCTAGCAACAACAGCAAAAAAAATTTGTCTATCTATCTATCTATCCATTTATCTATCTAAAGATATAGCAATTCACAATCATTACTTGCTAACACAGGTGTAAGACTGAAACCTTTAAAAGGAAATAAAATTTTTTTTAATGAACAGGAAAAGCTGATTTTTAATCAGCATTATATTCATCTTAATTACCTTGACAAGATGTGATTTCTGTTTCAAAGGATGTATATTGTAAACTTCTATGATTGAGTACATGATTTTTTAAATTCACAAACATAAACACATACAACTACACACTTCACACTCAACAACCCAGTTACCATTTTCTTTATTTTAGTAATAAGCCTTTCCTTATAATTTTCCATATCTAAGCTGCCATTCAATAGTGTCTAAAATAAACTTTATATAAAATTATCATAAATGATTCAGTCATAGGGTCTGAATAAATGAAGTTCCTTGTTATTTAGGCAAGATAATCTTCTATGTAGCAACAGTTCTTAAGACATCATTAGCAAATCAACGAAAAAAGAATTTTTAACTGATTAGTCTTTAAAATAAATCATTTTATATGAATACAGAACTTAAATTATATGAGTTATTAAGTTATTGGAATAACAGAAAAAAATTCTTTGTATTACCCTGAATATGCAGAGGTCTGAGACACATTATCTAACACACTATTAGAACTTGTTGGGGGTTGGAGCCAAGATGGCTCAGTAAAAACAGGGACTTTGATGAGCTCCTGCTCCAAACACATCCAATACCTGTAAAATATGTCTCTAAAAAAAATTTTAGAGTTACAGAACCCACAAAGTGACAGGGAGAAACAAATCTCCCACTGAAGTCACCCTGGCAGGCTGACACAGTCCCATGTGAACTGTCCTCAACCAGACCTAGGAGGCCCTGACCAGCAACACAGACTATACAGAGTTGACTTCAGGAAACTAAATAACCAGTAGGTGTGGCAATTTACAGACTTCTAAACCCATAAATGACAAAGAGAAAGTAAAAGGTCAGTGGGGAACTCTGTTAGAACCAGGTGACTGAAGAAAGTGGTCCGGCCCCTGCCCCCAGAGTGAGAGGTATTGGAGGCATGGCAGCTACAGCTGCTGCCCTGTGGCTGCCTGAGGAACTCCTGTCCTCTGGATCATAGGGGGACCAAGTGAGGGTAATGGCTCTTGCTTTGACTTGCTTGGATCTGGATTACAGTCTTCAGTAGTGGTCCTGGGGTATATGGACAGTGTGCCAGGGCATTGGGTGTCTGGTAGAGAGGGTTTGTTCCTCATATCTTGACAACATTTTCAAAAACCCCAGCAACTTGGGACATAGCTCTCTCCAATCTGGAAGGAGAATTCTACCATACCAAAGAGCTAAAAAGTCAAGTAATTGGCTGGTAAGATGAGCAAGCAGAGGCAGTAATATCAGACCATGGAATCCTTTTTGAGGGACAAAAAGGATCAAAACATGGAACAGGAAGAAGACAAAGTCAAAACTCCTGCATCAAAAGCTTCCAAGAAAAATATGAATTCGTTACAGGCCATGGAGGAGCTCAAGAAGGATTTTGAAAATCAAGTTAAGAGAGGTAAAGGAAAAATTGGGAAGAGAAATGACAATGATGAAAGAAAATCATGAAAAGAGAGTCCACAGCTGTAAGATCCTAAAAAGGGTGATTAGCTGTCGAGTGCTACGTGGCAGCCTGGGGCTGGAGCTGAGGTCCTTGCCTCTTTGACGTCAAGTCAGGGAGGAACAAGAGATACCTCCTTAGCCTCGGGGCGGCACACGATAGGCTCAGTCAGCGATAGCCACGCCTACAGAGGACAGGATCAGGGGAACAGATTTAAGGGCA